>JAQFZU010002276.1:0-10122 GCA_034696185.1 Henia vesuviana | reverse complement strand
TTAACTAATAATCAATTTATTTCTTTAAAATTATGCAAATCGGAGACATACAAGTAGGGAAGCACTCCTTGTTAGTGTCCTTCAAACCTTCTGAAGTTGTGGGACAAGCACATAGGCTGTCCACTTCTGACCGAAACAGGCCTGGTGCGAATAGCACCAAGAACTATCTAAATGAGTCCAAGCACAATTATTTCGTGGAAGGCCGAAATAGCTTTGTGGGCAGCACTGTATCAGTTGTGGAACACTGCACAAACAACCCGCCAACATATCACCATTTACAATGTAATGCTCTGCCACCAATGTGCGTTACTCATGCCGATGTGCGTTACTCACGCGGGAGGCAAACAGCACAAGCAAGGGCTGAAGGTGGTAGAGGGCTTAACAACTGATTCTGGCTGTCAACAGACTAGTTGGTCATAAAGTCGACGATTAGCTCAAGAGATTGTTACCTTTTAAGGCAATCGTCGACTACGCACAAATAAGATGGGACGACAACGGATTGCCAGCAGGACACCATCGTATCACCCAGACGGATTTTGCTTGGAGTTCTCTGGCCAGAGTTCAACCAGGTGATGATAGTGACTGTCCAATACTGCCAACTCACCTCCCGCAACAGCAAGCACCCGATTGGTCTCTAACCAACAGGATACGGCTAATTGCTCCTCCCCAACTGCCTATACCTGAGGGTGACTTTAACCTTGCCACAACCTGCAATACACAATCCTTACAGAAAACATTATACTCAGAAAGTTGAAAAATAGTATCCTGCTGAAGAAATGTTTCCTGCAAACAAACAATTGCAAAATGAAATTGATACAAAAGACCTTCAAGCTCACTTTTGTTACCATGTAACCAATGACAATTTTATTGCAAAATAAAAGCCATTGAAAAAAAAGGCCTAATCAATACCCAGACCCTCATCCAACTGAAAAAGACTTCTTTCTGGTGTGAACTCAGCCTGGAGATGAGAAAAAGAAGGAAACTGACGCTTATTCCCATGCCCACCTCTCCTTCCACCCTTCCCAAAATCACGCAATGTCACCCTCTTATCCAAATCATGAAACATAGGAGAATAAGATCGACACCCACTAGGCCTAAGAATAGGTCCAACAACTTTAGTGTTACCAAAAGCCAAAGATTTACAGATACTAGCTTGCTTCCCAACATTAGATGAACCCACAATTGCCAATGACCCAGCACCTAACACTTCTCTACCAGAACTGACCGCATCAACCATAACTGTCTACCCAACCAAACGATTCACTTCAGTAGCAGCTTCACAACATGTAGAAACATAAACCGGAAACTTACCACCAATTACAGTCTGTATACCCACATCTACAGTTTTCACTTTTGTAGTCAAAATAAAGGCTAAATTAGGCCTACTAGCAGACAATTGACATGCACGACGAGCCTCCACAAAAGAAACACCATGAGAAACTTTGTACTCCTGAATGCATTTTTTATGCAATCACTCTGGGCACACTTTAGAGAACGCTTCATGAGGTCCACAACAATTAGCACAATGGGCACTCACTGAACACACACTAGCATCATGTCCAGCTACACCACAACAACCACAACACAATTGCATGCTTGCAACCTAACTTACTGTGACCAAATTTCTGACACTGAAAACACCTTAAAGGATCTGGAACAAATGGTCTCTGAGGCCTGAATATATCCAAACCGAACAAAAGCAGGCAACCAAATGAAGCAACAAACAAAGATGATTGTTTGCCGGGGTGCCCAGGTAACAGGTAAGCCAACACTCCCACTAGAACACTTCCTACACTTTTTTACCGTAAGAAGGCAGGCCACCCTAGTACCAAAATTTGAGCAAAAAAAGTACTAACTAAAACAACAAAACACAAAACAAGGCTTAACCTAACTCTAATACTAAAAAATTGAATTTAAAAACCTATAACTATCAGGTAGCTTCAATAAACCACCTAACCTTATTTTCACCAACCTTAGACACAAAACAACACCAAAAGAGAGAAACTCCTACCCAAAGAAATAGCCAAAAAGCTACAGTAAATACCAGAGAAAATTGAAGCACAACCAAAGCGTACCAACAAGCAGTATTTTTCTTTCTTTCTTTTCTTAATAAATGTTTTTAGCATTTTCATTCCACTATTATTAGCAATAGATAAATTATTTACAACCTCAATACATTGTACAGAACATTGAAAGAAAAATATTAATTTAACTTAACAATTATAATTAAATATCTTTATAATGAGTTTTGGTATATCAAAAGTAATAAATCTTTAATATTTCTAACTTATTCTTGATAATTAGGGGTTATGGATAGTTATTTATTTATTTCATGTACATTCACACAGGTGAGTTATGGAGTTATACAGTTGGCTAGTGACCATGGCTGAAAGATAATCAATTTATAACTATGCAATAAACAGAATTTGATAGAAATAAAAAGTATTCTTTTGCCACATTTCATTCTTCAAATTGGCGTCAGTATATCAAAGTTATTACAAGTTTAAAGATTAAAAAAAAAACCATATTAAAAAGCAAAAATTAGAATTTAAAAACAAAATCAAATTTCAAATTCAAATTTAGAATTCCTGATTAATTAGTTAAACAATTATGTTTGTACAGTAATGAAATAAGGCAGAAAATTTAAAAACACAAACAATGATAATTAAAATGGCACTAGTTTAGGTCGAGTTTTAAAATTATTAACTAATTTCTATACATTTTTATTTCACTTCATGTGCCCGTTTATTGAGTTGGTCACATTTCGTCCAAGACTTGTTCTTGTTCCAAGAATTTTTTTTTGCTTGCGCTGCCAAGCACCTAACCCGGGAAAAAGCCAAAGACAAAAATGCTGGCGATGAAATGGCCACATCCCGCCGTTATCGAATATCAAATTCCACAACCGATTCAAGAAGCCCTACAACATGTAGACAAAACGTGGCTACAGCACACGTACCAGAGAGTAGTCAACCGACGATGAAGATAAACCAAAACCCTCATATCACTCTTCCAATACAAGTACCACACGTTACTCAGGGTTCACGTGTCTGAACTGTTAGACTTGCCTGCATTTTTCTACAGCTCACTATTAGCAGTGAAATTTACCGACAATGCTCCTGAACGCCACTGCTATAAAGCATAAAGAAATAACTCCTCTCTTTGTGAGCTACTTCACCATGATAAAATCGCAAGATTTCATGACGAGGGACCACAATTAATGAAAAAGCTTCTCAAATTCAACTTTGATCAAGCACGAATGATTTGTAATTCAACATCGCAAACCCTTATTCCAAGAAGTCTTCTTGGAAAACTCAATTATTAACGCCACATCCACACATTAGTCGCATATAAAGTGGTATGTATTAATCGCCGAAGCAAGAAACATCCTGTGATAGAACCCAGTCCCAGCTGAACAGTACCCACAGTTCACAGCTCCATGGCACGCACTGCGGCTGACTTACATAGATCCTCGGCAACAGCCAGTAGCCCAGCTCTCCATCTCAGCCAAGAATTTAAGCGACAACAATACAAGAAACGTACTGTATCTCGCTGCCGAAACAAGTCGCTAGCGCCGAGTCAGTGCAAACACCCTCCATTGCCCTGTCAAAGAAACCATCATGCACTGTCAACTTCAACATACAACCAAGTGGAGCCAGCGACAGAGCCAACTGCCCCGTTCAGAACTATTCACACCAGAATAGCCACCATGGACCTACCCTAAGAGATGACGTACATTCCAACGTTGTTGTCCTTAACGACAACAGACAAGGCCAAACCACCTAGACATCGTCAACGTATATTGTCGTCGACTACATCCCCAGATGACAAACTAATTCGCACCCCAGACCTGATTACACACCATCAACTGGAAACTGCATTGAGTACCGTCATGACTCAACTAGACCGAGGACGCCCTTGCCTAACTCCACCCAAATTGGATCGATTCCAACCACCAAGTCCACCAAAACGATCTTCGACACCCACACCAATAATACATGTCAATTGCGCCGGAGACTCGGATCACCGTGCACTTAAGAGTATCCACTCAATTAACACAGTGAGAGCATTACTCGCCGAAATTGACAAATTTCAACATCACCAAGTAGATTGTGCTACGGCTTGAGTTCACACCATTTGTCAAAAGTTCTGTGCGGACCCGAATCGAGCAAACAAAAGTTCTCTATGCCTTCAAGCACATGGGCTCCAAGAAGCCTTTTAGTAGGTTGTGAATCCCACTTCGTTTCTAGAATGCACTGTAGTCACCAATAACGCAGACACCATGAAAGCAGTGACTGTCATTGCCTGGCAGAATTTATTGCCGGAGGCCATCCAGCTCAGAACCCGACTGTGGAATTAAGATTGGGTAGTTGGCAACCCAGTAATAAAAGGTCATCATGCCCAATCCATTTTTACCTGAAAAGAATCAGCAATAATACCAAAAACCTGTTTGGTAGTGGCCACGCCACCTGAATCTGCTGCGGTAGCTTCTAGACCAACAACACCTCAACCAGATACAGCCCTATCAATGGTCCTGGCAGCTGCTGACCCAGCTACCACTAGACGCCGTGTTAATCACACAGACTGTGCTGGCGGTGCAAAAAACCGCAGCCAAAGTACACGAGAAAATGGCTCGAAACTGCCTCTTTTGCCCTTGCGTCGTTGACCATGGGATAGAGAGAGACTTTCTGCTCTTACATATGACAACCCAGATGTTCAACATATTAGCCAAAGTGAGTGACTTAGGTCACAGCATTTACGCCTGGATGCATACCCCAGTACATAACCCGATCAACACTCACCTACGGTTGTGACTACTATTTGAACACAGTGAACCCAAAAACGAGGAGAGACAGGAATTGCGTTTTTACGAAGCGGCACCCCAAGGAACTATTACACAAGTTTGGCTCCATGCTCGCGATAAGAATAGATTGCGATAAGCCCACTTCTTCATAAACTAGAACAAAGATCTCTGCCAATACGTTCTCCCTCCCAATCTTCCAATTCCAAAGGACAAGACACCACTGTCTCTACCACCGCCTCCACGAGCTTAAAGTGTAGGTGAGCTGTTCCAAGAAATTCTATCGCAAGTAAACTCTCTAGGAAGAGAATGTGTCGTGATCCTGAATGCATAGGCAAAATTTATTCACCTATCATTCCATCACTTAAAATTATAATAAAAGGTCACCATTTATTTCTGACCCGTTACGAAGATTCTCCCCTACGTCACATTCCTTAGGGGATTAAACCCACTGGGTTCACCTGCACCGAATGCTAAGGTCATGACGTCAGTTGCAATCTTACTCTAAAACCAATCAGATAATTCGATTAGGCAGATTACTTCACCATGGATACCAGGTGCCTAAAGACTTAAAAAAAAACCCTGTGACAAGAAGTGAGGCATCATTCAATCTTCACCTGCTACCGGCAACCAACAACAGTCTTCACGACCTCATCTAGTCAATCCAGCAGAGTGCTATAAGCCCATTGGAGTGATCCGAAGTAGAAGCAACCGTTACCGCAACAGCAGGAATTCTAAGGATGGAATTCGACTCCCTAGACAACCAACCATCGAAAATGTCGGATCAGCCTGCACTGCCAGCACCGACGCATGCCGCCACCTTACCTGTGGCCCATCATTTCGTTAATAATTATTTCGATTGTAAGGCCCACCGCCGGCCATTCTGTTACCTTTATTCGGTTTCGAATAAAGGTTTTGTGTGTTCATTTATATATGTCTTTTATTTCACTACTCTTGTTTACCACGTGTCTTAAACACGTGGCTTCCAATCATATTCATCACAAATTATTTCAACCCAACCCGAGGCACGACATGCTATTAACATTTACTGTATATACAAAATCAAAGTATTTTGAAACATTCTTCCTCCTTTGATAACACAGCCAATCACAATGCTTAATCCTTATGTCATTGCAAATCACAACTAAAACTTATTTCCACTGTGAAACAGTTCAATTTTACAGTGGAGAGCTTTCTCTTGATTTGAAAATAGCATTAATAAAACAATAGGTGATCAAAGATAAAAAAATTTTAATGAATTCCAACAATTCAATTGCATTCGTTTCAAATAAATAAATAAACAGTTATAAAGGGTGAAATCAAAAGTAATGTATTTATTGAATACTTCATATTAAACTGACTCCATTTTTAGATCAGATTTCTAATAAAATTATTAGTAAAATAATCTGATGTAAATTGCTAATATAAATTTTAAAATTTTGCAAGCAGTTAACTAACAAGATCTACGCTTTTATTATTTTTAAAATTCATGCCTATTTGTGCTGATCAAAAAAAATCAAAATTATGCTAAATCTTAACATTCTCATTGTACACAATTAGAAATGTATTTATTTAACTCGGTTTAAAATGCAACTGAAATTTAATATACTTGCACAATTAAATTAAGATTGTTTCATTATCAACTATGTGTGCTAACCGTACCTGCTTGTCTTAGGCTCCGAGTTTCTTGTCAAACTACAGATTGAAATTTAGCACATGTCGTTTATTTCCCTAATTACTGTTTTTTGCGTTTCCATTCCTCTATTATTAACAGCAAATAAATTATTTACAATTTCAATATATTGTAAAGAACTTTGAAAGAAAAATATTAATTTAATTTAAATATTGTAATTAAATATCTTTGAGTTTTCGTGCGTTTATAGTTTCAAATCTTTTATATCTTTAGATTAATCTCGATAATTAAAGGTTATAGTTAGCTATTGATTTATTACTGTACCTTCTCACTGTTGTGCTATGGTGTTATAGGTGCCTAGCAACAATAACTGCAGTGCTTTGGCTAAAAAATAAACAAGTATTTCAAACTATGCAATAAACAGAATTTGATAGAAATAAAAAATATTACTTTTGTCACATTTCTTACTTATAGCTTAAACTCAAACTCAAAAATAAAAAATAAAACCATAAAAAAAGACAAAAATTAAGATTTAAAAACAAAACCAGATTCCAAATTCAAATATTACAATTGATTAATTAATTGAATAAAACCAACACGTTTATTGAAATCAATCATAATTTAAAATTAATTTATAAGGTTTATGTTTGTGCAGTAACGAAATAAAGCAGAAAATTTTTGAAGCACAAACAGCCATCGTTTTTTCGCCACTTTCTAAGGTTGAATTTTAAAGATAATTAGTGGTCATTAACTAAATTTGATGCAATTTTATTTCACTTTAGATGCCCGTTGGTCGAGTTGGTCGCATTTCGTCCGAGACTTGTTCTTGACTTGCAGTGCCTGTTATACGATTTGGCTGTAGACAACCGCCAATCCTTCGAACCCTGTGGTATTTCAAGCAATACTGACCATAGTCATCAGCTTCTGCACAATGTTTGCCATTGAAATGTGAGATCTCATTTTTTAAATTGCACAATCGCTTTCCACGATGGGTGGTTTACTCAAATATCTCAAAAACTAAATCACCTAGAAATCTTCCTATTACCCGACCTCTTACTAATTAACAAAGCTTAAAAGTGGAAATTGTGGAATATTGTTACGGTTATTTTAGGTTACCGTAATCTTTTAGGATTAGTTAGGAGAATGTAACTCAATCCAATATACTTATTTTATTTAATAAATCAGGGACCAGACAATCGATTTATAATTTCAAATAGAAACAAAACAATTTATTTTACTCAAAGAAACTTTCATTTAACAGCATTCACACTTACCAATTTGACAAACTATCAAAACTCGAATCAACAAGTCATTCATAACTTAGTAACAATAAAGTAATAACTTAATAGCCTGGCTGGAACTAATTATTAATAATAACAATTTAGAAATTTTTAAATCACTTAATACTAACTTAAATTAAGTCTTCTTCGCTGTAGTTAATGAAAAGTATTTGTTTGGTACCGATTACCGCCGACCACAAACGGGTAGCAATAATTTGGCTTAGTTTGATAATGGTATACACTTTATACACTAAATATACAATACATAATGTACACTTAAACATTAAATCAAAGAAGAGCATAAACTTTACATTTTTACATCCAAAATAATTAATGTCATTACAAGTGAAAGTTCCAAAGTATTCTAATCGTCTCACGATAGCTGCTCGATTGTGATAACATCGGGCAAAAACATTTTAATGATTAAGGAATTTCTATTACTCGCGCCATCTACTGGTGATGTTCCATACTAATTCACTCAATCTTTTTTACCACGTAAAAATATGGTGATGAAGTTTAATACCGACATATTATAGTAAATAGGTAATCAATTTTGTTACCATCACAATTTGTTTGCTTTTGCTTCGCTAGTTGGCGTACAGAACGACATTAATGTTTTAATTTTATAGCAGTTAAAAAAATATTATCAATTTCTTACCAAGCTCACCTTATCGGAGGAGTACCGATGACACCCCTCGGGTACGGCCGAGATTTCTTGGAAAATTATATATATTATTATTGGCATGGTAAATCGGATCATTGTACTACTGTGGTAAATCGGATCATGGTATTACCAAGGTATTACCATGGTATTGGATCACAGTATCGGATAACGACATTACCATCGTATCAGATAATGGTATTACAATGGTATTAGTTCATTGAATTAACTTGGTATTACCATGATTCGATATCTTTAGGTTTAGGTTTTTATCGATTCGATTTGTGGTCCAAATATTCTACGGATCATTTCTTAAAACCTGTTAATGCATAGCGAGTGCCCGGGCCTAATATCGTATCTTTTTCTTCTTACCTTTAGTTGGTATATCCAAACATTCCCCATTGAAATAAAAAAATATGCATTGTCGGCATTTGGAGTATTTTTCAGAATTGCCAATTGCTAACGGATTTCGGCTCGCATTGCTTCGTTTTCTGTATTGCGAATGGCTCGAAGCGTTAAACGTTGCACTTTTTGATTATGATAAAAATAATAAAACAAATTGATAAATTAATTTTTAAATAAAATATTACAAAAATACCTTTTTGAACAAATGACTATTCTCAAAATGATTTGAGGACTATTGGATTTGAAGAATCAATCTCATGCGCTTCTGATAACATTTGAACTCCATTTTCAAAAGCAATTCCAAAACTAATAACCCAACCGCAACCCAGACACGTCGTGGATCTAATGTTACGGTACTTTCGAATGCCAATGTATGACTGATGGCGCCCAGTGTGATCTGGACTTGCGAAACACTCACGAATTAAGCTGCGTTTACATTAGGAATAACGACATTGGGACTGGGTAACGACTGCGCCGAGCCGGTGGAACTAGGGTGGAGGTGACTTGGGGTTCGAGGAGAAGAGAAATGGCGGGTCGAGTGAGTTTAGAAGGTTCAGTAAGTATTTGGGAGATTTTAAATATATTTTAAATACACTGAGACCACTACAGTTTATACAGAAAATGCATCGAAATTAACCAACAAAAATAAATGGCAGTTATAGTTAACAATTTAATCCAACCAATTTAAGTTTTTTTCTGCTGATTCTATTAGTTAAATAAAATAAAAGTAAAAAAATTAAGAGAAACGAATGCATTCGTGATTTAATTTTGACGAAACAAAAAATCCAAATTTTCTCAAACGTTTTTCTCAGAAAAATGATTTTTATTGACTGTTGGTGGAAATTGACTCATGTACGAATAAGTTTTGATTTGTCTGTAGAAATTATAAATTATTGAAATTATTTTTTAAATGGAAAATAATAATTTCGACTCGATACCTTAAATAAGCCGTCCACCCGTCCATGTTGGATTTTTTTGTCATCTTTCGTTCACTTTACGGAAAAAACTGCCCTCTGTGGACAAATACTCCAAGTTTAAGTAATATTATGATTTGGTAATTAATATTTGTTTTAATTTAGTGATTATTAAAAAGATTTTCAACGGTAGCTCGAAACGACCATATTATAATAGATCCAGTCTTAATACCTGTAGAATTAATTAAACCAATTAAATTAATGCTATAAAAAAGGTAATCCACAAATAGATTAAAGTAAACAAATTCCAAAACCCCGCAATCTGGTGTCGAAAAGTTGAAATATACAAAACCAAAATAAAAAATTTCAAACAAATATTTTTGCAATTTTACAAGATTTATGTGATCAATACGATTGCATTTCTTACCTGT
>JAQFZU010002275.1:0-10124 GCA_034696185.1 Henia vesuviana | reverse complement strand
GGGTGTCCATGCAATAACCACAAAATTGGATTTTTTAATCGTTCCGGGATGACAATTTTAAGAGCATTTTCTTCCTCGGACATGTCATCCTGTAAATTAGGGTAATGTTTAACTAGTAAACCGTCTTCGAAAGTATATTTTGATGCTTCGGCACTAAATGATTTTTTCTGTCACACCGAATTCACGTCATCTGGAATTTTTTGATTTTCTATGAAATCTATCCATTTTTTGCAAAACTTGTCTCTTTGTAGGTGTGATGTTATTTTATCACGTGATGGGACTTCACTCTGCGTATGTTTGGTTACCGTAGCGATAAACGCTCGTAACTGAGGTTCGCGAATCTCGCGATCCTGATTGGACTTTAGGTCTGGAGAGGCGTCGGTTAGTGAATTTAAAAGGAATCCAGTGAGGAATACAATGAGCAAAATACGCTGTATCTGCGACATTTTCGATTGGGTTGGGTAATTCATTGAGTTTTGGGATTACCTATTTTACAGGTTCTTCGGAACAAAAGGATAAGTGAGTATCGTCGTCACCCAATTCATCAGGTTGGATAATCAATTCAATTGGAGCACGCAATAACGCGTCTGCCACAACGTTATACTTATCGGGCTTATACTCAATCTCCATGTCGTTTGCCATGAGTTCTAGCTGCCATCGAGCCAGTCGGCCGGATGGTTCCTACAGTGACAAACCATTTTAACGCCTGGTGGTCAGTCTGGACCACAAATCTGGTGAATTCCAAATATGGACAACATTTATGTATTGCTGACACTACTGCTAGGCGCTCCAGTTCCGTAGTGGAATAATTTCTTTCTGCTGCTTGCAATTTTTTACTAAGAAATAAACAAGGGGTTGGGGAAGGTTTACCATTAATTTCTTTCAGCTGAATCAACGCTGCTCCGAAACCAACACAACTTGCATCAGTCATCAGTGTAAATTCCTTGTTTAAATCCGGAAGAGACATGTTTCCGACATTAGCTAATAATTGCTTAATTTCTTGGAATGCCAGTTCGCATTTGTTGGTTCAAATAAACTCTTTATTCTTAGCCAACAAATCAGTAATGGGTATTATGCTCATCAAAATTGGGTAATTAAGATATTATTGTCCGAATAATAAAACATAAATTACGAGTTGTATCCATTCGTAAAACGCAACTAAAACTGACTGATTTTTATTGACCATTCTAGCCTCTCGCTAGCCTTCAACATACAAACAATAATTATTACAATAATGTTAACAAAACACTCCAACTTTTCCCCCCTTACAAATAGTGTTTTAATTTAAAACATAATCCTTTAAATGACTAGGTATTTTTCGATTCCTTTGTGGTCGTTCTTGAAAGTTGTATCCTCTATTTCCTGTTTTGATTTCAACATCTCTTTCTTCCCCCTCCAAAGAATTTTCGGTAACTTGATCTAATACTTCTTCCTGTTCTGCGGGTCTCCAATGCAGATTCTCCGTGACATGCTGCGGGACAGAAATAGCCGTCCGCAGTCAAAGTTGATCCAAGTGTCGTTTCCACTGAACCCTATTGTGAAGTCTCACTCAAAATGTAGTAGATGTCAATTGTCGTACTATAACTCCGGGAACCCATTTATCCAAACTTCTATAATCACGTACATAAACTAGATCATCTTGTTTCAATTTTCTATTAGTATCTTGAAATGATAAGTCTTCCATTGGTTTGGGTAATAATAAATGAAGCCGTGTTCTCATTAATTTCTGTGAGAATAATTCCGCCAGTGTTTTTCTGGTATTTATATGTGGAGTCCTATAACTAAAAAAAAATTGTCTCATCGCCATTTTCAACGGTACTCCCTGCTTCAGAAATTTTTTTATGGCATTTTTAAAAGTCCCAACAAAACCTTCCACCGCACCATTTGTCGCAGGATGGTATGGTGGTGATCGAGATTGACAAATTCCGTTAATTGCTAGAAATTTCTGAAACTTATCACTTATGAGCTGTGGTTCATTATCCGAGTGTACGTGTAGCGGTAATCCATGTCTCGAAAACCATTTTTCAAAAACCTTGATTGTGTTCTCAGCAGTTGTCTTTGTCATGAGAGCAACTTCTGGCCATTTGGATTTTGAATCGATACAAATTAAAAACATTTTTCCATTCACGGGACCAGCAAAGTCCACATAAATACGCCCCCAAACTTCGTTCGATATCGGCCATTCAATTGATCTTTCCTTCTTTGGTTCATTTTTGTCCCTTTGACACACATCACATGTCTTGATGCATTGCTCGATGTCTTCGTTTATCTGAGGCCACCAAATTATTGACCGCGCTAACATTTTTGTTTTGACAATTCCTTGATGTCCACTGTGTAATTCTAACATTACCACAGGTCGCAATGTCCTAGGAATAATTATTCTGTCATTGTAAAAAGCATTTGTATCGTCCCGTGATAAATGATTCCTGACCCGGAAATAGGATAGAAGTTTTTTGTCCGTAACTTCTTTAGGCCACCCATCTCGAATAAATAATAGTACCGTTTTCAATGTTTCGTCGAGTTCCGTTGCCCGTTGTAATGATTTGTTCAAAAATGGTATACGTTGCGTTTGTAATCTCAGAACCGAGTATATCGGTAATTCTTCTTCCTTCAATGTGATCGTCGCTGTCGTAGTCCGAAATAAACCATCTGCCACCACATTTTCTTTCCCCGATATAAATTGAATTTCAAAATTGTATGCATTTAGAATTATGCTCCACCTCTAAAGTCTGGCCGCTATTACATCGTTACATCCTCTCTTCCTACCGAAAATCGTAATTAACGGCTTGTGATCCGATTCGAAGATAAATCTAGTACCGTACAATTAATGGTGAAAGTGTTTGACCCCAAAAATTATCGCAAAGCCCTCTCTTTCTGTTTGGGAATAATTTTGCTGGGCCGACGTTAACAATCCACTAGCGAAACCTATCAGATGTTTGTATCCGTGTTTATCTTCTTGCGACAAAACTGCGCCTACTACGTAAGGTGACGTGTCCACCGTCAAAATCAGAATTTTCTGCGGATCGTAATGAACCAGGAACGATGAAGCTTTCAGCAATTCTCAAGATTTTTCCAATGCTTCTTGTTGTTCCCGTCCCCAGATTCATTTTTGACCTTGTCTCAACAGTATGTATAAGGGTTCTAAAATCGATGCAAGACCCGGCAAAAATTTTGCGTAATAATTTATCATACCGATGTATGAATGTACTTCTGTTGCATTTTCAGGTGTCTTCGTACGTATCAGACTGTCAATCTTTTTCAGTATTGGAGTATAACCCTTATTGGAAAAAATGTGTCCCAAAAACTGTACCTCGTTCTTCAAAAAATTACATTTTTCCTTGTTAAGTTGCAATCCTTTTTCCTCAAACGTATTTAATAAATGTTCCAACGTGTTCAAGTGTTCGTCTACATCTTTTCCCGTCGCATACACACATCGTCAATGAAAGGTTGTATTCTCGGTATGCAATGACAAATCTGTTCCATCGTTCTTTGAAATAAGTGCACACGACACGCCATAAAAGAGTCTGCATACTCGGAACAATCCCTTGTGCGTATTAATGGTCATTATCTCCTGACTCTCCTCGTCCAGTGAAAGTTGATTGTACGCATCTGATAAGTCCATGGTTGAGAACTGTTGACCTCCCCCGAATGATTCTACTATTTGTTCAAATCTGGGTAATGGGTAAATCACTTTAGGAAGTACTTTGTTTACCGTTAAATTATATAGTCCTGCTAATTTAACTGTTCCATTTGCCTTTTCTACTGGCATCACTGGTGTTGCCCATTTTGAATGTTGTACCGGTTTGATGATACCATTAGAAATTAGGCGTTTAATTTCATCTTCCATTTTTTTCCTCAAAGCCAATGGAGGATTTTGGGCCGCTAAAAATATGGGTTGGCTATCCTTATCCACGGAAATGTGTAGCGAAACATCTTTACAACAACCAATGCCACTCTTGAATAATGCCGCATGCTTTGTTAATATAGCTTCCAATCGTACACGATCGTTTTCCCCCGTCGTATTCAACCGCTGAACTTGCAAGGAACAAGACATAGAAAGTCCACAGACGTCAACGATTTTCTGCAACAATCCCAACGACTGCAACCAATCTTGTCCCAAATTGGTGCCTTTGTTTCCGTCCACAACATACAGTTGTAATTGAAAACGCTGTCCATTAAATTTGACTTGGGCTGTAAACAAACCAAAAATTTTAATAATGTTTCTAGTGTATGCTCTCAATGATACAGAAGCTGGTAATAACTTGATGTCCCAAAAATGTTTCTTAAATGTATGAAAATCAAGAAAAGTCACAGCAGAGCCACAATCGAATTCCATTTGGATAGGTACATCGTTGATACAAATTGTGGTCATAATTGCCGGTAATGTATTCAATTCTATTTGACGTACTGAATAAAACGGCAGTATGATTTCTTCTTCCGCTACGATCGTTTTCGCTGTATGACCTGGATTCTTCGTACCTTGTTTTTGCACGTCGGATGATTTCATATGACAAAACGATTTTACATGTCCAACCTTGCCACATTCATGCCACTTTACGTCTTTAAATTTGCATTTATCTCTAATATGTTCCGTGGAACCACAAGCATAACATTGTCTTACTTTTTGTTTGTTACCAAACCGTTGTTTTCCATTTTGAAATCCGAGATGTTGTATTTTATTATACTGATGCGGTTTCGTTTTTTTCTAAACATTCTGTTGTTGCACTTTGTTGACCGTCGTCATCGTATTTTGTTCCGTATTATTTTGTTCATGAAATAGCTTCACCTGCTTAGAAGCTGCCTCCATGCTAACCGTGATGGTTGTAGCTTTCTCAAACGTCAGTCCATTAATCGTTAATAAATGTCGTTGCACATTTTCGTATCGTAAGCCATCAATGAGCTGATCACGGAAATAATCCGACAATTTTGCTTCGAATTCGCAATCCTGTACTGCTGCCCGTAAACAAACGATATATTCGCTAAGTAATTCGTTTTCAGTTTGAATTGTCCGGAAAAATTTGAAGCGTTCTGCAGAAACCATCGGTTTCGGTTTGTGATTATTTTTCATGAGTGCCACCAAATCAACGTACGGTTTATCTTTAGGTAAATCCGGAGCACAGAGATCTCGAAGTAATTTATACCCCAATTGTCCGATTGATGACAAGAGAATTGGTACCTTTTTGATTTCCAACACATCATTTGCAAAAAAAAGTTGATCTAATTGTTCAGTGTACAGGTCCCAGTCGGTCGATACGTCGTATTCAGATAACTTTCCCCCAAACGAGGCCATTGGATTCGTAAAATATGTGACACAAAGGGTTGCAAACCACTGCAGATCCTCGTCGCCAGTTATTATGTTCATCAAAATTGGGTAATTAAGATATTATTGTCCGAATAATAAAACATAAATTATGAGTCGTATCCATTTGTAAAACGTAACTAAAACTGACTGATTTTTATTGACCCTTCTAGCCTCTCGCTAGCCTTCAACATACAAACAATAATTATTACAATAATGTTAACAAAACACTCCAATGGGAATAGCAATCGTTGCATAATTCAATACAGTGCAGTTAAAAAAGTTAACCATGCCCAAAAAGCGTTGTATGCCTTTTACATCTTCTGGGGCGGGGTAGTCTGCAATTGCGCAGACTTTGTTGGGGTCTAGCGAAAGTCTGCTGACTCCAATTCTATACCCTAGGAATTTCAATTTCTTGCTTTTAATGGAGTGGACATGTAAACTAGCTTCTTTGAGTCGTTCCAAGACGATGTCAATGTGTTGTACATGTTCTTCGAATGTGTTAGACACGATGACAATGTCATCCAAAAAGGCCCAAGCAAATTATTGCAACGCATCACCCAATATTTGCTCAATTAATCGCTGAAATATAGCGGGGGCATTTACAAGTCCAAAAGGCATCACATTAAACATTAATCTGCCCAGAGGTAAATAAAATGCAGTTTTAATTCGATCTTCGGGTCTTAATTCAATTTGCCAATATCCTTTTGACAAATCTAAAGTACTAACCCATCCGAAATGTCCTAATTCACGTAAAATCGCCTCTATTGATGTCATTTGTGTATCGGGTCTACAACGGTAACTGCATTAAGGAGACTGTAATCGATGCACAGGCGCGGTTCGCAGCCTGCACGCATAACCAAAACTATCCGCATGGCAAATTCGCCTGTTGCACGGGATACTGTACCTGAATCTAGAAGTTCCTGACAGAGGTTTTTGATTAATTCTCTCTTCTGCGAGTTAAGCCCTTTATACAAAACTCTGATCGGTTTATCTGAAGTGAGGATAATTTCGTGCTGCATGAGGAAGGTTTGACCCGGTCTTTAGTCGAGGGTCGACTCGTAATGACGTAAAAACTTTTCTAACATCTGAGCCTTATTTAATTGAAGTTTTGCGTCTTCAACCAAAGTCTCGATTACATTCGAACGCTGTAGTTTTGCGTTAAACGCAGAAAAGTTGTAGTCCTGTATGAATTTCTCTAGATTGGACTGCCACTCATCTTTGGCATTGGTTAACTTGGAGAAATCCAGGGGTTTCGGGAGTTTTTGAATTGTCTCATCGTGAATGAAATTTCAGTAATGGGTTATCGGGTTGGGCTGGATATGTAATCTTTGCATCAAGTCGTTCCCAACAAGAAGAAAGTTGGAATTTTGGGGAATTACTATTAAGGGATGAGTAACTCTACCGTGCGTCCATTGCATTGGTAAATTTATAACGCCGAGGGGTTCAACGACGCCATCGGCCGTGTCAATTCTAAGATTTTTATTGACTGGCCTCATTTGGGAGGTCAAGCCTAATTCATCAACTAATTTATGCGCTATATAGCAGCGGTCTGCACCTGAATCAGGGGTGCCTATTAATTTAATACCTCTGACTACCAGTGGGACTAGCGGCAATCGCTCATCTTCCATCTGGCATTTATGCGCTGTGAGCCTTCGCTCTTTGGAGGGTTCGGTGTCTACTCATTGGGGTAATGTGTCACACCATGAATTAGACTCTTTAGTAGCAACTTCGCTACTTGGGGTTTTATTAACAACTTCTGGAGTTAATTTAGGAGTTGGAGTCATTAATTCTTTGATCTCTTGATTAATCAGATCATTTTTGGGTTTGGGAGGGGTTTCTGAAGTCTTGGCGGGCGAGCCAGCATTTACTTTGTTGCCGTCGTCCACGGTAGCAATGAAAGCATTTTGCCAAGATCTGCGATTTGAGTACGCAGATCGTCCACTTCCTGCCTCTTCAGAGGTTTCTGAGGGCATTCTCGCAACCAATGACCAGATTTACCACAGGTAAAACAGGCTTCGAGTCCTGGCTTGAATTTTTTGTCGTCACGAGTTTTGTCGACGAACCGTCGAGGACCTCTACTTTGTGAGTCCTTCAAATTTTCTTCGGGTTTGGTCTTTCCTTCTCGACTCTTGACGAGTGGACGGCGCATCTTAGGTCGGTACGCCGGGGCTGTCTGTGTGAGATACAGTCTATTAACGTACTTCTTGCCATTTTCGTCAACAAAATAGATTGGGTATTTGGGTTTGTTTTTGGACATCTCGCTAGAACTTCCTGAACCGTTCGGTGAATAACTATCAGCGGTAATCACTGTCGTCGTCACGTACGCTTTACTTTGCGTTTTCGAGGTGAAATGAGGATTAGATTTCTCGATTTCTTGCGTTTGAGCTTAGGTTTGGCTCAACGCATATTGCCATGATGGGCAGAGAAATCCTTCTGTAGACTTCACAGCTGCTTTCATTTGCTTCCTGTACTCCTTTCTAGCGGCCTTCTCACTTGCTAGTAAAGTAGTTTGGTAGAACATATCAATTTCAAGGGAGTGGGTTTAAAGAAAAGTCTTCAACTGCATACAAGACCTGCTTATGGGTAAACGAGCTGCTTGCAGTATTTGATGTGAGTGGGCCAATAAACCACTAGTGATCATCATCTCTGAAGATGTTCTTACAATCAATGTTCTATATTTATTGTTACGTTTTTATATTAAAAAGAATTAACTGTGTGTATCGGATAAAAATATTGTTCGTTATACGAATTTGTATATGTATATATATATATATTTAATGCATTGTTGGGTATTTACATTGTTATATACATTTTATAATGTTTCTAAATGTACCTGTTAATCATTTACACTTTTACACTTATTGTATAAGATGAAATAACTTATTTGTGTGTCGAAGTGTCATTTGGAGTCCAGGCAGCGCCACCTTTCTTGTATGAAGGAAAGAATTTCTTGTATGAATTAAAGAATTTTGCACCAAGAATAAAATCACGGTAAATATGGATTTATTTGATTTTGCAAAACAAAAGGGCATGGCAGTCGATGATACGTCAAGTAATATTCACGAATTAATAACTGAAAATGAACAATTAGAAAACAATAATATTTTATTGGAAAATATACAAGGTAATGAGGCAATTGCATTCAAGGAAGATGACGATCCAATATTCTTTGCTGGAGTTATGAACATTCCATGTAATTACGATGACGTCTTGAAATCACCTGAAAAGAAAAAATGGTTAAAAGCCATGCAAGCTGAATATGATACCTTATTGGAACGAAAGGTTTGGGAAATGGTCCCAAGGACAAATGCTCATAGAATAATAACAAACAAATGGCTATTCAATAAAAAGACCGATAGCCAGGGACAAACAACGAAATTTAAAGCTAGGTTGGTAGCCCATGGATTTCGTCAACAACAAGATATAGATTATGGCGATGTATTCGCGCCAGTTGTTGAGTTTAATTTGATCAAATTATTCTTCGCATTACTGGTTTGCTTATATGGATACATTGATACTCACATCGACATAAAGGGGGCCTACCTTTATGCCGATCTTATGGAAACAATCTATATGGAGCAACCGAAAGGTTTTGTAACTCATGATCCTAAAAATAACATTCTAAGATTACGGAAAGCATTATACGGTTTGAAACAGGCTGGAAATGCCTGGAACAAGCACTTGGACCAAACGATTAGAGAAATGGAATTCCAAGCATTCGCTTATTGCCCCTGCGCTTATAGAAATAACAATGGAATCTACTTACTTGTTTATGTTGATGATTTGGCCGTGTTCACAAAAACCCCAGAATTACTACAGGAATTTATTAAACAATTAGGCACAAAGTACGAATGTACGAATTTGGGACAAATTACAAAGTTTCTTGGTGTTACCTTCGTACGAGAGAAAGGCAAAATTTACATAAGTCAACAATTATTTATTGAACGGGTCGTTAAAAGATTTAATATTGATATTACTGTGGATCAAAAAGTAGCAATACCAATAGGAGTGGACTTTAGGAAATTAGTGTATTCAGAAACTGGAGTAAAACATCCATATAAAGAATTAATAGGAAGCCTACTATTTATCGCAAGTCGAACACGTTTTGATGTTTCATTTGCGACAATTCAATTGTCGCAATATTCAACGACGGTTAATGATGAGAATTGGAAGTTATTATGTAAAACAGCTAATTATTTGTATCACACAAGATTCAATGCGATTGAACTTTCGAATATAACTAATCCTCATTTACAAATGTTTTCTGACGCATCACACGCAAGTTTGTTGGATTCCCGTAAATCAATAAGTGGATTTATCGCATTCATCGACAAGGTTCCAATAACATGGAGATGCGCTGTACAACGCTGTGTCTCCAAGTCGCCGATGGAGGCGGAATATGTGGCCTTGAGCGCGTCTGCTGTGGAATTACAATGGATTTCAAGAATATTAACAGAATGCGTCAATTTACCAAATTTAATACTCTCTCTGAAGTTATATACTGACAATCAATCAGCAATGCATCTTGTAAAACACCCCATTGTTAACATCAGATCTAAGCACATCGACGTGCAATACCATTTTACGAGATCATTATATAACCAAGGATATTTCGAACTACGATATGTACCCACTAACCTAAATTGGGCCGACATTCTTACGAAACCGTTTACTAGCATTCATACTAACAAAATATTGATTGAGTGGTTTCATGTTATTAATTGATTTGGAGAACGGGGAGCACTTGAAGATGTTCTTACAATCAATGTTCTATATTTATTGTTACGTTTTTATATTAAAAAGAATTAACTGTGTGTATCGG
>JAQFZU010002274.1:0-10124 GCA_034696185.1 Henia vesuviana | reverse complement strand
TCACCCTTTTTTGTGATAAGGGGATTAGCTGGCTATATAAGTCAGCACAAGTGATTGTTCTTTACTTTACTATTTTTATATGTTGATAACATAATTTGATCTAATGTCTAACTTTGTCACCATTAATTAATGCATTTTGCACAGAATAGCAATTAGCTTGACACGGAAATGAATTCAATGTGTATCTGACCCTGGGAAGCGACCGATGATGACATCTAATTATAGCTCTGTCTGAATTGGGGCCAGCACTATACTGAAAAATGGCAGTGATCTGGTGCATAGGTTGCGCGTATGTCGCTCATCCCCTGTGTGTTGATGTATTTATTCCGATGAGACTATCGAGTTAAAGACGAATCCATTATTGACACATGTAGTGAAAGGCAACTACTGCCCTGAACAACGAAAGGGGGAAAATTACGCCGGATCCTGGCATCCATGGTTGGTGCTGCTACGACGGAATTTACGGCCGGAATCATTGGCACAGTCTTCTGAATCGCCAAAATGGTTTTGGCGATCAGCTCAATTTGCGAGCTATCTAGTGTTGGTGGTGGATCCTTGGTCGGCATGGGCATCGGCGTCCGCGTGGGCGGCGAGGTCACAGTTGCATCTGGGGAGACGACGGTGGGGTGGCGTTTGTAGAAAGCCCGGCAGACTCGTCAGGCCGTCCTTCAAAGATTTCCATTCTCCACCTTGTTCCGCCAGAGTTGTTGGCGTAAGCTGTCTCGGTCAAACTGCAACTCCTGCCAGAGAGCAGCCACCGTGGGTGGGGCGTTGTTGGCCGGTGGTCATTCCCCCGATGGTCATTGCGGCAAAAATCGTGACAAATTTGTTGCGCGCGTTTGGTGGCGCGGGAGAACTGTGTCAATACAACAGCAAATGACCAGTCCTTTTAGCCGAAAATATCCAGATTTATTCAGGATGAACAACTGTCAAAAGTTTTGACAGTTCCAACCTTAAAAACCAAAGTTTACACGTGTAACCAAAGTTACCAAAACAAAAGCCAAATATATAACAGTATGGTAGCTTACAACTAACATTATATATTATTAACAACTAATATTATATTTAACATGTTGAATTTTATTTCCATGTGAATTCTTGGACTTTAAATATTCACATGCTCCCCTTGTTCAAGAATTTACTACAACTCATTTTTTGAGAAAAAAGGTATACACATGTTTCCTAATCCATACATTAGAACCAAACTTGTACCATTAAAAAAACTCCTTTATGCATTTTGTTTTAAAATATAATTTTCAAGTATGATTCTAACTTAGTTTTTAACAGGAGTTTTGTCAACATATCGGCTATATTTTTATCTGATGTAACATATATTAATATAAATTTATCTTGTAATAACAACTGCCTAATAAAATGATACTTAACATCTATATGCTTTGTTCTATTGTTTATTATATCATTCTTGGTAAAGGACATCGCTGCCTAGTTGTCGGCGTATAGATAAGGTTTGATGTCTTCAAAACCCATCTTTCCACAATCTCGAATGATCTTGGCCACCCAAGTAATTTCGATCGCCGCGAGATCCATTGCGATGTACTCACACTCCATTGTTAACTTCGCCACATATTTCTGAACAGACGATCTCTATCCTAATGGTACATCTCCTACTGTCCATATGAATCCTCTTATCAATTGTCTGGAATCTGCAGCCATAGCCCATGAATCGTCTGAATACATTTTTATCTCTGATGTGGTGGCCCTTGAAAGGTTTATACCATAGGATATTGTGGTCCTAAGATATCTAAGAATGTTGACAAGATATCCATATTGTGTCTCTGTAAAGCAAGATGAAAATTGGGTGCCCATAATCACTGAGCACGCTATGTCTGGCCTGGTTCTATTTGCCACAAATAGCAATGCCCCTAGTAGTTCGCGAAAAGGCTTAGTTGTTGTCAACTCCGGTACTAGGTTTATCTTAAAGGCTGTTCCTACTTCTATCGGGATGTATACTGGTGTCGTCCCTCCTTCCAGAAATTTGTCCACCAATTTTTGGATGTATTTGCGTTGGTGTAATATGACTTGTCCATCCTCTGGCTCAAACTCTACACCTAAGAATTTTCTGATCAGACCCAAACGTACCAGCTCGTATGTTGCAGACAAGCGTTGGAAAATCTCCTCCATTCTTTCTGCATTAGATGCAAATACCGCCATATTGTCCATGTATAGCAGTAGAACGCACCAACTATCATAGTGAAACACACAAGGACAATGTGGCAATGCAATAAAACCCATGTTGATGAGGGCTTAGGCAAGATGTATATGCCAACACCTGCCGGCTTGCTTTAGACCATATAGTGATTTATCGAGCCTCAAGACCATATCTTGTTCACTTTGTTTTGTGCTGTATCCAAGTGGTAATTTCATATATATCTCTTTATCGATGCTGCCATAGAGATACGCGCATTTAACATCCTATTGTTCGTGAACCCACTTCTTGATGGTAACCAATAGGACGAAAAACACCTTTACAAGATCAAACTCCACGACAGGTGAAAATGTTTCACTGTAGTCGCTCCCTGGCCTTTGTTTATGCCCATGTTCAATTAAACGCACTTTGTATCTTTTTATCGTTCCGTCCACATGAGTCTTGAGAGCAAAAACCCATTTATTTGTCAGGATTTTCACCCCTAGCGGACGGGGTACAACCGTCTAAACTTTTCTTGACTTTATGCTGCCTAATTCTTCGATAATGGCCAATCTCCATTCATCTGCATGCTCTGATTCAATGGCTTCCTTATACGATTGCAGAATTGAAACGAAGCAGGCAGGTTCCGCCTCTTCTAACAGTTCTGGAGATTCTGGCAACGGCGGTAGTTTACTAATTGGTGATGGGCACCTATGCCATAACAATGGAGTAAAAGAAAAATCCCTTGGGTTGCATTGTATATTATGTCTGCGACATGTATCTTGAACATCATTCAAACTTCTATTTTTGGCTGTTTAATTCCCATAGTAATAATATACATCTGTTCTGCTGCCGGTCTGATGCAGAACCTCTTCAAGTCGCCATCCTTGAACAGGTGGTATTGTTTCTCCCAGTATGTCATCCAGGTGTTCATCTTGCTCTGGATTAACAAAATGTGTGTCATGATATGGTAACTCTTTCCAGCCAATCCCAACAATGTCTTCATCAAACGTGACATGTTTAAGTTCTATGATTTTTTTCGTTGAACAATCATAAACTCTATACCCTTTAGTATCTAGGGCATATTTCACCATGATCGCTGGTTTGCCCTTTGGTTGCAATTTATCTCTCTGAACTTGTGGTACATGATAATATACCAAGCATCCAAAGGTTCATAAATGTCCTAAGTTAAACCTACGCCTGACTAATTGTTTGTATGGAGTTGTCTGGAGATCCACTGCATAAGGAAGCTGATTCTTCACATGAACAAATGTTTGCAAGGCTTCCGCCCAAAATTCTTTGTCCAAGCGGGAAGTCAAGAGTAGAGTTCTGATGCCATCAATGCCGTACCCATTAAACCTTTCGGCAATTTCGTTCATCTCCGGGCTGTAGGTGTTGGTTCTTGTGGTGGATTTCCAAAGATCTAAGAAAATCCTTAACCGCAGCATTGCAAAATTCCAAATCGTTGTCTGAATGAACTCCCCTCATTCGCTGCCTGGTTTGCCTCTCTGCTTTTTGGATGTACAGTTGTAGATGCTTCAGAACCTGGGTCTTGTCTCTGATGGGATAAACTTCTGTCCAACGTAAAACATTGTCGATGATAGTAAGGAAGTACCGATTTCCACCTCTGCTTATCACCGGGCTCGGACCCCAGAGGTCCATGTGTACTAGGTCTAGTACACGTGATGTCCGGATCCGATCTTATCGTCTGAAAGAGCCACGTTTTATTTTGGAATGTTGGCATGCATTACAAACGTCCTCGGCAATCTCCATCTGTTTTGTCGTGAGCGTTTAGATGGACCGGAATCGGATTTTGGTTTATCTCTTTGTTTACGCGGACAATCCCTCGCAAAATGTCCCTTCTGGCCGCAATGGAAGCAGGTCACAGATAATAAATCCTTGGTCTGTGGGGGTTAACTAGGTCTAGACTCTCCATTGACCTGAAGAAGAGCAATTGGATGATGTGGTGCAGTCTGGGTCATTAGATTGGTGACCCTGTTCGTTGTGGTTGATTGTCCAGCTTTGCGCTGACGAGTGTCTTCGGTTAGTAACGAGAGCTTTACACGCTCTGGGGTAAACTCAGCATCAGTTAGCTGATACAAGTTCTGGACAAAGCCATCAAACGTGTTCGAAAGGGTCAAAATCATTTTATATGCGATCAGCGTCTTTGGAATGTCACATCCGGCTGCCCCAAGTCGAGTTACTCTGTCTTCCAATCGGGCCAGGTAAATGGCCATGCACTCCATCGGCTGAAGTGTATCGGTGAAAAACTCCGTAGCCAACTGGCCAACTAAGGCCTTTGAAAAAAGTTGGAATGTGGACTTGAGGACTTCCCAAGCCAAGACAGGGTCTGTGATGTTAGTCAGTAATGGCTTCACACTACTTTCCACCCTAAGGTAAATAGTAGAAAGGGCCTTATCCTTTCTTAGATTATAGACGTTTCGTTGGTCCTGAGTGGCACCCTCTTGTGGCTCAGATTCCTCTTTCGTAACTATTTGGTATAAGCCTTTATCCCTGAGCAACATCTGCATGTTGACCCGCTATTCTGCGTAGCTATCAGGGCCTCTCAGCTTCGGAAAATGCAACACGCTTTTATTCTCCTCGGACATGGCAAATGGCAAGGATACAGGAAAGAAAAAATGTTTTAAAACCTAAAACAAGCACAATTTCCCCAATAAACTTGACTGTTAAGCGCCAGATGGGTAGACCTTTATTAAATCTGGCTATATCATGCAAGGATGCAATAGGAAATAGTAATATAGTTAGTAAAACTCAAATTCGGAAAATTGACCTTTGGAATGCAATAATCTCATGCACTAAAATTATCTCATGCAACTCATGCATTATATATATCTACTCACGATTGATACGTCAACCTTTATCGCAAATTTTACCACTTGTCTTGACCGCTGGCACACTCACACACAAACACTCGAAGAATCGCCAAAAAAAAACACGAATGGTGCATCCAACCCGTGGCACTGGTTCTGGGCACTAAGAACTAGGTCAGGTCGATGGTCTAGAAAGTCTGGAAAATCAGCGCACGTCCGCAATGGGCACTCAAAACAAAACTGGGCCTAACGGGCCCTAAAACCGGTCAAACACGTTCACGGAAACTGCCCAAACACTGGCACTCGTCCACACACAGGCAGCACTCACGGTGGCCTAAATGACAATGCTGTTGCCTTGTAGCCTTTACTACACTAGACACAAGGTGACGAACGCATTTCAGACATTTGAGTGGCGGAAAATCAATGAAAACGCGGTAAAAACTTACAGAAACACACTAGAAATCGATTTGGCAGGTTCTCTTAGCGTGTCCACCGTCGAATCCCACAACTGGACTTTACAATTGGTTTCACTGGACGAATTGGCGCAAATCACTCACGCAAAAACACGGAAAAGGACGGGAAAAACTCCAGGAACCGGTCACTCAGGCACATCCACGCAGACTGGGCCCATAAGCATGTCAATACAACAGCAAATGACCAGTCCTTTTAGCCAAAAATATCCAGATTTATTCAGGATGAACAACTGTCAAAAGTTTTGACAGTTCCAACCCTAAAAACCAAAGTTTACACACGTAACCAAAGTTACCAAAACAAAAGCCAAATATATAACAGTACGGTAGCTTACAACTAACATTATATATTATTAACAACTAATATTATATTTAACATGTTGAATTTTAGTTTCATGTAAATTCTTGGACTTTAAATATTCACAAGCTGGTGTCGCTGATAGTTCTCCGTGCTCCGCAGTAGTGTACGAGCTGGACGCACGGCTTGGGTCCACTCCAGCGCTTGCTGGCGCTCTTTACCCTCCAAATCCTCGCCTATGGGAGGCGATGAGCTTGGCGCAAGATCAGGCCGACTCACGGTTTGTCGCCACCTATTGGCTGTCTCTTTGATTGGCAGCTCTCTCCGATGCTGTCTCTGGTCAGAGTCGTAGCGCTGTTTGTGGCGGCGTTGCGTGATTATGTCATGTCCAAGTCCAAGTTTGTTTTTGGGTGAGGGAAAAGCAGCGGCGGTTCCATCCGGATGGACCGGTGACATCCGCGGTGCGACCGGTAGCAGTAGAGTAGCAATGACTTCTTGCGTCCTTTGATGCATCCAGCAGTCCTGCACGGTCTGCTCGAACTTCAAACAAAGTGCTTCTAGTTTGCTCTTGATTGATGGCGAAGGTGATGGCGGTGATTTGTCATAATACTGGACGGTGCGAGTCGTCGGTGAGTGACAAATGCCTGTCTTCACCTAACGACTCGGTCAGGTGCTTCGTGTCAGTGGAAGCGGGGATGTTCGTTGGCTTTGCCGATCATTGCGGCTGGCAGCTGAGGAAGCTCGGCTATGGGGTGAGCGAGATCTGTCTTGCTGTGGTGCCGGGAATGCCACTCGTCGAAGGGGCGGGGTCTAGGCACGCATCTCTTGGGCATGGCAACGTCTTCCGCGACGATGCATGGTCAGGACCTGGAAGAAGGCCATTGGCTGTCCATTGGCTCATGAGTGATTCCCATTGGAGCTCTGGCACGGGTGACTTGCGTCGAAGAGTCGTCGATATTGGTCCTGCAAAACGTCGAAGTCTCGCAGCACGTTACGGATGACCCGCTGGGCCTCCCCTCGAAGCCTGCATTGCTCGCCAACGTGGATGCTGTGACGGTCCGATGAATTGTCGCGCCACTGAAAGTATCGCCGCTTTTCGGCGGCTGTCCCCTTGTATGTTGCTTCCAGCAACGGGTGACAGAGGGGCGCCAAAGGATTCAATTCCGCCGAGATCAGCTCCTCAAGAGCAGCTTGGTCCTGCGGGCGAAAGCACGCAATAAGCGTCTTGTTTGTCCCCCATCGTACTTGGGTAGCCCGGACAAACTGTTGCCAGATCGTCCCGTCTGGCGTGTTGGGGAACGCTTGTCGAATAACAGGCGGCAGTTCACCACGCCAATGGTGCACGTACGCGTTGTCCGCGAAGCCAGGCAGAGGTGGCGGAGGCGGTTGGTGAAAACCCTGTAAAATTCAACACTGGATGATTAGAGGCAAACAACACAAATGGGGTTAGGTAGAAGGTTTTTGGTGTTGTAAGGAATGAGTTAAAATGAGATTTCGCCTTTCTGGGTCGACGTGAGAACGTCCTCTTTGAGGTGATGATGGCGCTTTTTTTCCGCTGGTGGGCGCTTGTGGTGGCCCACTCGTGACATCAGAAATGGTTGCTGAATGTAAGTGGTTGTGGCCATTTAAGGACAATTTTTTTTTCACTTCAGCGCTGATAAATCCAGAAGGTAAAGGTGAGAAAAGTGAAGAAAGATATACTGAGTTAATAGTTCTTTATTTATTTATAAAAAAAAAAGAATAACAACAGACAATCAAACACTAATTCTGCCATTATTTTACGGCACTCAATTTTCGATGTTCGCCTGATTTCCGTTGAAATTTAAGGCAAAAGAATGAAACGGAAGAAAAACTGTAGCCCTTTCAAAAAAACGTAAACAAACACCAAACACGAGGGTGTGACGAAGCGTCCCCTCTTGTGATGTCACGTGCGGTCAAATGACGTCAAGTGTGATGTCACCAGGTGCCATGTTTGGGTCGATTCCTTCCAAAAGAGATTCTCCCAGTTTCCAGTTTTTCCCCCCTGGTGTTGGGTGGCGCCAAATGTCTCAGACTAGAGGCTAAGTTGAGGTGATTAGCCTACTCCCCTCCCTTCATGGGAATCTGTCACTCATTGTGATCTAGATTGCTTCATCGTGAAATCTATCATTTACAAAAACAATTCCGTTTTAATGGATTTCACAACTACTTGTGAAATCAGATAGTGCTGAGAACTCTCCACTTTTATAATTTTAAATGAATTAAACAACAAAAAAAAACCTTTTCTCAGCCATCCCCCCAAAAAATGACAAGATCACCATTGGTGGGATACGGGAATCCTAAAAGAAACGAGCATTAAATCGACCCAATAAAAATCAATGTTATAAAAAAAACATCTTAAAACCTGGATTTTGACAAAACCTCCCCTATTGTTTTGTGCTAAAAAAAACTTTCTCATCTATAAAACAGATAAAAAAAACAAACATTGATTTTATAACTAAAAATCAAGTTCAAGCACACAAAAAAATGGGAGCAAATTTTTTGCAATCTCCTTTTCTCTTAAAAAATTTTAACAAAATTAAAAGAAACAAAAAAAACGAGATCATTTTCCCTCAAGAAAAATCTTTTAATTAATAAACAAGGATGCGTGTGAGCAAAAAAGTCCAGGTCTCCATTGCATCACGAGGCATTTATTTGATGCCACATAGTTTGTTCGTCACGTGACCCTGCGTCGGTTTCTTTGACAGGGTATCCCTTTCAGCTAAGTGGTTCCACAATAACATCGTGTTTTGACAAATTATTTTGTTAGCAATAAAAATGGGGCATTGACTCTAAGACTCCTCTCTGTGAAAGTTGTCACCCATTGTGATGTTAATTCCACATGTGGCAAACGGTCAACTTTCGACCCTCAAAAAAGAAATTTAACACGTGCCGTCAAAAAAAAACTATTTATGTTAAGATGTTTATTTCTCTTAAAACAATCTTCTCCAAAAAAAAAAGAAATCAGTAGGAAAATCCAGAGTAAAATCATAGATTTAAAAATAAAACAAAAACTCCAGGAGAATTCTATATAATAATTAAAATTCCCCCAACAAACTGTAGCATATCAAAAGAAACGCAAAAAGACAATTTCTCCGAAATAGAAACAAATCAGCAAAATCGCCAAACAAAATTTGAAACTGAATTTAAAGTAGGGTCATGGCAAAAAAAAAACTCGAGGAGAATTCAATATACTAATTAAAATTTTCCGAGAAAACGTGGTGTATTAAAAAGAAATACAAAAAACAATTTATCCCGTTTGTCATTTAAAAAAAATTTCAATAGAAAAAATTTTTTATCAAAAAAAAATCAAAATCCTAAAAAAAATTAATGTGAAATTTCCGATAGCACGGTTAAAACCTCAAGAGAATTTGTGTAAGAAAAATCCCACGCTTTAATCAGTTGATCGCTGTCACAAAAAAAATAATCTTTCCCAATCAAACAAAATAAAGCTTAATTCCGCGCTGAGCTCACCCCTTAAACCAAAGTGCGTTATAAATGCAAACATAAACATGTGAGGGAAACAACGCCATGAAATAAGTTAAAATTACTTTACAATCAAGCTGAGGTTGATTGCACTTTAGAATACAGTTTTCACACATATTTTATCATATTTAAAAAAAATCTCTCATAGCAAAATTTTGTTGAATTCCAAAAAAAAAAAAGAAAGAAATCAAATTTTGCCAAAATTTTCTGGCATCAACTAATTTTTCTGCAATCAAGGAATTGAATTACTTAATTATCTTAATGATATTCACTCGGGAGCGATCTATGGATCACTATATCTTCATTGAACATACTGCGCTAGCGAAATTTTATTCGTTGAAAATTACTTTGAATTTTCTCGCACTAAAAAAAATCAAATCTTTTCTCGGTCTTACCGCATTGCCCGACTCGAGTGCTGAGTCCAGCACCTGCCAGGCGTTGTCATAGAGGTCGATGAAGATTCCTTCTTCCTTGGCTTCCATCGGCAATGGTGGGTTGTTTCCTTTGGATTTCTCCATCAGGTTGGTAGTTTTGTCCAAAAAACGAAAACGGTGAAAATAAAATTCTTCAATAGCACGCGTTGAGAAAATTTGTGAGACTGAGGACACGTGGTCAATTAGGTCTCCCCAATCAACAATGGTTGGTCCCAACATTGTCAAAATTTGACACTTGTCAGATTGGGCATCAGGTGGTGATGCTTGGCCCCTGATCTCTGCCTCGTTAATTTTCAACTTCGCCACTAGTCGGCGTCGAGCGGTTGGACTTAGAAAAAGTTTTTACAAGTTTCTTTGCCCTATCTAGATTACGGTTTTGGTTTTTCATCGCCTCGCTTTTGACGTCGAGACGACTGAAGATGATGTCCATTTGGATTTTCT
>JAQFZU010002273.1:0-10129 GCA_034696185.1 Henia vesuviana | reverse complement strand
ATATTTATTATGTTTTAATGTTTTTTATCAAGAACTTTTGTAAGAAAATGGATCAACTAAACCCTTACGAACAAATGGTTGAAAACAACATTAAAATAAAGAATGAAATGGTACTGCAATTTATATTTTATTTAATAACGATTGAGTTAATGATTTTCCTATTTTCCAGTTAAAAAAGTTCTTGTCGGAAATAAACCAAATTGTCGACGATGAAAAAACAGCATCAAAAAAGGTAAATTTGAGATTGAATTTGCATATAAATAATTAATTAAAACATATCACTTTTAGAAAAGCGTGACACCTTCGAAAAAGATTTATAAGAAACGTGATTATTACTCTGGAAATATTAACGATAGTAATTTCTCACCACCCCGAACGAGATCTCGCACCGGCTCAGTTGGATCTTCCCTTCAATCTAGTCCTATAACGCCAAAAGTACATAATCAAAGCGTTTAAACTGAATTACAATAATGAATGAATGAAAATTTATTTAGGGTTTGAAAATCCAATTCCCGTTTAATTCAAGATTTGGTAAAAAACGAAATTTCGGGGTTTACGACGAGGTAAAAATAATTTTAAATGCAGTAAAGTCGTTAATAAACTTAAATTTGTTAAAATTTTTAGGAAGACGAAGATTCGGACGAACAACTGAAAAAAAGACGCAAACGACTCAGTTTTCCATCACGCAATCAATACGAACGTGTTATAATTCCCGTCGAAGAAGTGACCCAGAGGATGCTCGACAACGTAGCGCATTCAACAAGCACGAAACAATACAATTCATCAACTGTAATTTATAAATAATTTAGTAACAGAACGAATTTAATCTGCGATGCTAATTTTAGGGAACTTGTTGCCATCAATGCCGTCAAAAAACCATCGATACCAAAACCAACTGTCGAGCAAAAGATTGTTTTGGTGTTCGTGGCCAAGTAAATAAATATTAAATCTATTTTATTTATTTATTGAAATAAATTTTTTAAACAGTTTTGCGGACCTTGTTTGCGTAATCGCTATGGCGAAAGTGTGGAAGACGCTTTGCTGGATCCAGTAAGGAATATTGAAATAAAATAAAATTTTTACTCGAATCATAATTTTTGATTTTTAGGATTGGTCTTGTCCGCCGTGTCGTGAAATTTGCAATTGCAGTTTTTGTCGCCAAAGAGAAGGATATAACAGCACTGGAATCATGATTCACGAAGCTAAACATTTTGGATATAAAAGTGTTCGTCATTACCTGGATAGGTAATTAATTGCCGGTTTTAATGTGTAAAATAGTTATGGAGTCTTTGTTGATGTTACAGTGTTGAAAAGAAGAATGAAGAAGCACAATAAGGCGGTAGCAAAGAGCTGTTTGCTGGAAGATTAAAATTTCAAGATTTCCTTTTGTAGTTTTTTTTAGTTTTTGACAATTTACTGTTCTCTGTAACCAATTTTATTCTACTTTTATATACCTACTTTTATATTAAGTTTGAAAAGAATGTCAAATTTAAATGCCAAATAATTATATCGATAACACAAACTGCCTACTGTTTTGATTGTGTTGACGAAAATTGAGGCTATTGTATATTTGTTATTTTAAAACCCATGTTCAAATGAATAAAGATTTCAGTATTCTGCTAACGTTAAATTTATTATTAACACCGAGCGATCATCGATTACATTGGCTAACCAATCACATTTGAAGGGAGGAGGTGCTCGTTACGATCTGCGCTGCTATTGTATGGTGGCTCAGAACGTCCAGGGAATTTTGGACAACAGGTTTTAGTTTATAATTATTATTATTATTGAAATCGATTTTTTTTATTTTAAAAGAGAAACTTTGTCATTTAAAAAAAATTTCTGCAAAATAAAGTTTTCTTATTTCGAAAATAAGTTTTTCAATAAGCAAAATGATAAAATGACAGAAAATTTTTGAGATAAAGAAAATACTTAAAAATATGTTACAGATAATTCTGAAAGGAAAAGGGCATTATTTTTATAATACGAAATTTAAAAAAAATATTTTGCTCACAGGCAGAAAATAAACTCCAATCGAATTTCATTCGTTTTAATAAATTCTAAAATTACTAAAATTATGAAACAAAAGATTTTTTTTAAATTTGTTTCTTTGAAATTAATAAAAATACAATCAAAACCAGTGTGTTTAATTATTAATATTAATGTATATTTCAAATTCAAATAAAACTTTCAAAATATCACGATGCCTATAGACTTCCATACTTCTGCCTACAGATTGTTAAGATCACTGTGTTGTTATCGCAAATTCTACTAACATTTCAAATCTATCGTTTGTAACGGATTTTACTATTCAGCGCGCTTACCTACGTTATGGCACAAACCTTGGAAAGGTTGCAAATGATCATCGAAAGGGAATTATTAAGCGGATATAAAGTAACCAACGACTTGTGGAATTAAATATTTATAATTTAAATATTCAAACTTTAGAAATTAAACCATTTTTTATTGCAGCCAAACAATAATGCAATATCTAAATCGTCCAGCCCGAAGAAGGATAAAACATTAAAAATTATCAAATCAGACCACATAATTATTCCAGCCGATGATATTACCGATGATATGTTGGATAACGTAGCAGTAGGATGTGCTGAAAAAATATATCACTCGGAACTTGTAAGAAAATTAATTATTTGCATTTGAATTCCTATTCACAAACACTTAATTTCTCTAAATAAGGGTTCGAGTTGTCATCAATGTCGTCAAAAAACATTAGACACCAAAACAAATTGTCGTTCAAAAACATGCATTGGTGTGCGAGGACAAGTAAACGTTTCTTGTTTCATTTTTTAAAATTGAAAGCAAATTCTATTAAAATTTTACAGTTTTGTGGACCGTGTTTAAGGAACCGATACGGTGAAGGAGTAAAGGAGTCACTCATCGATCCAGTTAATTTGCAAAACATAAATTCGATATCGAAAAATTCTATAATTCTATTTTTTTAAAATCACAGGATTGGATTTGCCCGCCCTGTCGTGGAATTTGCAATTGCAGTTTTTGCCGTCAAAAAGAAGGAAATAGTTGTACTGGGATTCTGATCTTCGAAGCGAAACAGTACGGATTTAATAGTGTTAGTGAATATTTAGCGAGTGTGGAAAAAAAGAAGACATCGAATCGCAATCAAAAACAATGAAGGTTTAAATATTTTATTATTTCATTAGTAAAGAAATATTTTATACGAAAAAACAAAAACTTTTTCTACGTCATATATCAATCATTCATGTTTATACTCGATCGATTTAATAATCTCATATTATTGAAAATATTTATACGCAATAAATTAACGGAATAAAATTTTAAATACTCAAAATAGCATCATTGAAATTGGGGTCCGAAAGCCAAGGAGCCATTTCTTGCGATAAAACTAAATGTTTTTCAACGGACGTGCACGGACGACACATACAATCGACAGGTGCTCGTGTTATCACCTTACGAAATTTTGGTTCACCCGGTCTTGCGTGTGGGCAATGAAGGGTTACATTTGCTTCTCGCACACCCATTTCTTGACAACACATGCAAGATCGTTCCATTTGCCACATTTTTGAACCCGATACCTAAATCTCCAATTTTAATCGCAATTCAAATTTAAAATAAAATATTTCTTACCTGAACGTAAGACGAGCATCGTCCTTGACACGCAAACGACGGTATCGGTTTCTGATTACAACCGGGATATTTAAGCACGTGTATTACCGGTGTGATATGGCATTCGTCAGCTTTAGCTCGTTTGGTACTAATGGTACACGTTATAGCGACGATCGTTAGTAACACAGCGTACATTATAAGACCTTAAAATAATAAAAATTAAAATAAAGGAAAACGATAATAAAAATTAAATCGTACGGCACTGAGAAGCTGCCATCTCGACACTGTTTGAAATGAATGAGTCAACTTTTGGGACTCGTAAAAAACATTCGAGGAAACTTAAATCGTTTTCGAGGAAGTCCACTTATCTATTATTGAATTAATCGATTCGTAAAATACTTATTTAAAAGCTAAATAAATTCAATACGTTTATTAACATTATTAATGTATGCACATAAAAACTCAGTATTTATTTAAATGCATTAATGCTTTTAAACTATAATTTCAATCGAAATTAAAATCAGACTTACACGTAGTTAGACCCCCTGATGTAAGAAAAGCAATATAGCGACTATTACGCAAGGTAAGAGTTGCTCGGAGATAGGTTCCTCGAATTAGAAGGAAAATGCAATTGCGAAAAGGACATTACCTGTAAAGCCTAAAGCCCACGGAAAAATTAAGAAGTGATCAACTCGATTTCTGCAACTCATGTGCCACAAACTATTTTTTTCTCGCCAACCTTCAGCGCTTATGGACACGGGCCGGTGATTGACAGAGGCGTAATAAATACACAGGGTGTCCATTAAAAGGGGAAGGTTCGCACGGGGGCACCTAAGACTTAATTTTATTTCTATGTAGCGGGCATTAAGCCCCAGTCTGCATACTAGTGTTGTTTGCCCGATTTAGGCTTTTTGTAGTCTTGGTTACCGCGATTTCTGGGGTAAATGAAGTATCCGATGCAATGCATAAAATGAATTAATAATTTAGTTATGGAATGATGGATTTTATTCTATAGAAAGCTTACATAAATACTTAGTTGAAAATTTTAAAAATTTTCTGTTATGAATAAATTAAATGTATAAATTATTTTTACAATTTTACCAACATCGAATTTTTCACTCTTTCAAAATCACTGTTAACCATTACAATAGATGCCTATCTACTCTTTAAATTGAATTACAATTTAAATTCTCGTTCCATTTAGTCCCCACATTTGTAACATTGACATTCAGCCGGTTCTTTGAGTCGAATTTTCATTAAGGATAAATCGCCTGGTAAAATCTCGCCATCTAAATCGAAGCAACGTCGTAAAATCACATCGCGATCTCGTAAATGCGATTCCCGACAACAATAACATTCCTGAAACATTAATTGGAAATTAAAAATAAAAAAAAATAAAAATAAAAAAAATCGAGTTTTTTGTTAATTTGAATTTACCTTTAAAAATCCTGTCGAAGTAGTCACACTCGGTTGAACTTGTGAAGTGCAAGTTCCTTCGCACTTGTTGACAGCGACATCACCTTCGCAAGTACGGATTAGTTTGGCTCGAGTATCGTATTCTTCTATAAAAATTTAAAAAAAATTAATTTAATTGAAAAAATGATTCAAAATCAAAAACATTACCTTTGATGATGTGAATAAAGGACGGCAACGTCTCGCACGTACTCTCGGGAAGTGAACGCAAGGATTTAGCGGTGACGAGCAGAAGGAAGGTGATGATTGTGATAAAAAGAAATGTGGACCAAGTATTTGACATTTTGTTAAGAAATTTTTTAAAATGGATTTTTTAACTCGCAATAAGGAAGAGAAGGAACTATGATCGTGTGCAGCAAGATAAGTGTTAGAGTGGTAATGACACTCAACAACATTTAGGAGGGCAAGTTCGCAGCGAGAGGCAGTTTCGATTGTGGCCACGAGTCACAAAATGCACTCGACATGCCTCTTGACTGCGCGACATGCATCTATCCAGGGAGTGGCGTCAAAAACCATTTTTTCTTCTTAACATTAGCCCCGTGACATTGAGTTTATTAGACATTATTTCTCGTAAAAGGAATAATTTTATTCGTTCGCTCGAATTCGTGCGTAATTTATTTTTGTATACAAAAGAAAGTTCCGCCTGAGAGTTCGGCTTCACTACAATGCATCGAGTAGGTCATAATACAATTGAATTTTTCTTTTGGATTTTTTTTTTAACTTTTATTCGAGGAAGCTTTTAAATATAATTATTTAAAAGTTTTTTTGCGAAGCATGACTTTTAACAAAATGCTTCTATTTAAAGTGAATTTAATTGTGTGAAGGTGATGAGGAAGTGTGAGTTTGATAATCGCATGTTAATATTTCCTCTACAGTTGTGCTTGCTATTGCTTGCACTTGACGCACATTGTCACTGTTAATTCTTATTTAAAAAGTGGTAAAGTTTTTATATATTTTTTAAAAATCTAATTAATTGATTTTTACTTTGCATCTGCTTTGTCGTCAACTTTGATTTCTTCTATTACATTTTCATCGGTTCGAGGTAATTCAAATTTGAATTGAGATTTAATAGGAACTAACGATTTCGTTTCGGGTAAATCATCGGAAAATTGTGCGGCTACTGCGATATTCGAGCATTTTCCGACATTTTTAGCTAATTCCTAAACAATAAATTTTAAAAATATATTAATTAATATGATATAGACAAGTATTGACTTAAATGTACTTCTAAAGAAGAAACAGTTTTAACAGTTTCCTTAGGCTGCCAAGTATTAATTGGAAAAAGAGCATATTCTTGTTCCGATTCAACAGTAATAGGTAGCGGAATAATTTCAGGGATTTCTCGATATGCATTCTAAATAGAAAATATATTTTTAAAAATTGTATTAAACTTTAATACCAGTTACTCTGTGTTTTACAAAATATTTTCTTGGGTCAATCATCGGTGTGTTGAATAACTCTTTTGGAAGTGTAGTTTTCGTGTGAGCAAATCGCTCACGAGCTTCAACGAATGCCAAAACTCTCTCCAGTGCGCACTAGAATTAAATAATTAATTAATAAATCAATTGTAATGATATTATATTTTACGTCTGGTTCGGGATAAGATGGTTTCGGAGCTATTGGAGAGTACATGGCTCCAGCTTCATAGATGTCTTGAAGCTTATAACCCAATATTTCATGTAGTAAAGGCTCCTGTAAAAAATTTAATCATTAGAAATATGTGACGATTAAATGATGAATTACTTTTTCTGGTACTGGTTTGAATGGGAATAAATCTCCAAATGTTAATGGAACAAAATCAGATGATTTTAGTCCGGGCCAAAGCTTAAAACAATTTTTTAATTGTGGGAAATATCATATTAACTTAAGTCTTACTATATTTTTATAATCTTGCGGGCAATAAAATAATTTCGATGAACTTTGCGGTTTGATATTATCCAAACACATCGAGAATTTGGTCTCTGATTCTTTAGGTGCTGCTGTACTTCCAATTCCTTTTTCTAAATTAACAAATAAAAGTTTTTAATGCTAACTTTAAATTTCTAAACATAATTTTTACCATCTTTTAATAGTTGACGAAAAATTGTAAGTCTTCTATTTGCTCGAAAACGTGTCATAATTTTTTTTACGCCATTTCTAAAACGTCTCAACGATAATAATCTCGCAGGCCATTCATTGGTTATAGAAAAATTGAATTTGTAATGTATTAATTTATCCTTGATTTAAAAAATTTTAAGTTAGTTTTTAATGATTTAAAAAAAAATTTTTTTTCATGTTTTTAATAACTTGGAAATCAAGAAGTGGTCCTTTTTTCCCGTAAAGACATTTTCGTCTTAATAACCCATCTTTATCAACTAACATTTCATTCTAAAGAAATGAAACAATACTAATTTTTCAGTCTGTTTTTAGCTCGAATTAATTTCGTACCTCTTGAAATTTTTCCCAACAAATTTCTCGATACTTTGAAATCATTTTTCTTTCTTCGGTTGAAAGTGGTAAACTTCCAAGTTTTATTTTAAATTTGGATTGATTACTTTTTGCATCTTCTTGAATTTCTTTCTGAACATCAATAAACTGTTTTTCCTGAAATTTAAAAAATTGGAGATTTAGAAACGAAAGTTGTATCAAGTGTTACCTTCATTTGCCCGCTTTTAATGTTATAAATATTACTGATATTTAAAAAAGAATAACCTAATTATGACGATTGTGTTAATAAAAATTTCTGATTTTAAAATTTAATATAATTACTATGGGTTGATTCTATAGTCATTAAATCCTCATTTTGTGATTCTGAAAATACCTGCAAAGTAATTTAACACTCGTGACATATAAATAAATAACAAAATCACCTCTTTTCTTGGACGAAACATTCCGAATTGGAGAAATTTTCTTCCCGCGTAAAAGTTTTGTTCCTCTTTGAAGTTCAGTTGATCTGAATTTAAATTTATGATCATCGATAATAAAATATTTAAATATTATGAAATTACTTAGTCAAATTTTTAACTTTTTCACGTTTGGTCTTTTCGTATTGATATATAACTTTGCATGTCAATGGTCCCATTTCAATATTGTTAATGGTCAAATTTAAATTCTGCTGAAAACTAGCAGAAAATTCTGGTTTAAATCTGAGTATAACTTCAACAGGTATTCCAGAATACAAAATTCCTAAATAAACCTTTCCATCAATCCAAATAACAAACCCTTGACAAAACTTACCCTTTACAGGTGCTACTTGACAACAAGAAAGATGAGGTTGAAATTCCAATCGAAATTTCAATTCAATCGGTGATGAACAAGTAATGGGTATCGTGTACATTGAACTGAAAAATAAAGATAAATTCCAAATACTTTTAATTTTAATTCACATTAACTCACACTTCACCAATTGACGATTTCCGTAATTCAAGATGTGTTGGGAAATTAACTGAAGGTGGTATTGGAAACGCGTGAATAGGAATAAACAAACTTTCACCAGACTTTTTAAAAAAAAAATGAGTTCAAATATTATTTAATTTTTCTATTTCTAATTTCCTATACTTGAAAAGAAATTCTGAGACGATCGTAGTAATATCTGTCTTTGTCAGGTTTAAATTTTAACAAAATTGTCATATCCAATCCAGGTAAAAGATTGTGCTGAATTAAATTCATAATAATTAATAATTTAAATTTTTTTTATTTTATTTAATATTTTTGACTTGCCTCTTTGTTTACTTTAATAGCAAACCATTTAGTCATAGGATTTGATACGTAAGTTCTTTGAATTTTAGAACTCGTATTTCTCACTTTAATATTTCGATTATAAATTAATCCTGGTGTAAATTTTTCAAATTGAACTATCCTCGGATTACTTTCTAATTGGATTTGTCGAGACACTTCGTGATCAACTAAATCGATTACTAAAGCAAAACTTCTATACATAAACTTACGAGAAATGAGAATTGAATAAAATGTATTTTTACTTGGAAAATGCGCATCCCATTCTATTTCTTCAGCTACGAATGAAGGGTTTTTTCTGATTGCTGGAAATGTAGAATCCTCAGCTGCCGTTGCCATTAGATTACGCCTAAAAATGCCTCTCGGACAATCAGTCGCTTTTTATTTTTACAATTACCGCCTTTGCAGTTGCTATGGTAATAAGTCAGCAGACGAATTAACTTTCGCAATTTTTTCCCTCGATTGTTGACATTGCGTCACTGCCTATCTATCACTTACCAGCATGTCGTAGGCATAACACGTAATGCCACATGTAATTACATATTTCGAAACTTACGCGTGGAAGTAAGGAAGTGTACTGTTTGATAAACAAAGTTTATCCGATCAAAATAATATGTAACTTTTATTTAATCAAGTTTTAAGGTATGGCTAACATTAGAAATATGAATCAATAACTAATCCTAGGTTTTGCATTTTATTTAGGTGTAGTGAAGAGAAAATCATTGATCGCTAATTATGATTTTTTACGCTATGATCGTTAGAAGCAGAGATGGGCTCATTCTGTCTGCATCTACCGAATCAGAAGTTTTACGAGAAGTAAAAGAATCTCGAAGTGCATTAAAATTATTGGCAAAAAAAGTTGCCAAATTTCCCGACCGGTGTACATTACGAATAAATCCTAACGTGATCCAGTAAGCCAAAGCAATTACCAGTTTGTAAAGTTGTTAATGATTATTATTCTTTAGTTTTATAACATCACTAGGAATAACCTATATGGCGCTTTGTGAATCCAATTATCCATCTGTACTGGCTTTTAGTTATTTGCACGAACTCATGAAGGAATTTATAATTGTATACAGAACATCTCAAATAAATAATGCGATTAGACCTTACACATTTCTCGAGTTTGGTAATAATAAAATTAATAATTTTTGTGTTAAGTTTTGCAAACATTTTGTTAATTTATAGATAAAGTCATATATAAGTTGCGGCATCGATATAACAATCCTCGAACACTTACGACAAGATTAAATCTTTCGGAGATGAGTGCTGAAATCAGATCGAGTCCTCCACATTTATTATCAGTGCACGATATTCAGCTTCAAAATGGTTCATCAAA
>JAQFZU010002272.1:0-10135 GCA_034696185.1 Henia vesuviana | reverse complement strand
CCAAATATGAAACAAACAATTTATTTTAATAATTTCAATTAGTAAAAGTTAAAAGTAAGAAAAGTGCAAAAAAAAAAATTTAAAAAGTCAGGACGAAGTAAAAAAAAAAAAAGTAAAGAAATAAAAAGCCTCATTACAACGTAAAAGAATCCCACAATTCCCCATTAAAAAAACAAAAAAATTTCTAAAAAAATAAAAAATGGAATTGGATAAGGAACGAAATAAAAAATTTTTTTTTTAAATAAAATTTGACATTCTTATAAAAACTGCAAAATTTAATAATGAGGAAGGTTTAAGAAATGCGTTTATAACGAGATTTTTTGCATTGACAATGCGTACGAGACACGCTAATCAAAGTGGCTCGTGTTCCGTGAGGGGGCGTGACGATCGTTTGCATACAAATTGCAGGGGTTTGTAAGGATATACACGTCGCGCCAAAACAAAAGACCCATCACAAAACCACTGCCTTCTCAACAAACAAACAAATGACAAACGTCGACCGGTCGCGGGCCACGGAGCAACTTCCGCCCCGGAAAAGGGGCAGCAGCGATGCCAACCGACAACTTGACGATTTATCAGGTAAACTCATCTTTCGAGGCGGCGTGGGAATTTTACCGACTTATTACGCGACGTAAAAGGTCATGGGAAACAAAAGAAAAATTAAAAAAATTCAATTTACCCAATTTCAATATTTAAAAAATAAAAATTAAATTAAAAAAAAAAATAATAACAACAATTTGAAATTTAAAAAAAAGCCGCTAAAAGTGCGCTTGGTGCGAGTTCGTGCGAGAGAATTTCCAATAATCAAATTAAAAAAAAAATTCTAAAAGTAGAAAATCAAAAAGTGATAAAAAGTGAGCCAAATAAACGAAAAACGAACCAAAAAAAAAAAAAAAAAACCGTGTTAATTAGAAAACTAAAAAAAAAAAATATTAAAAAAATATTAATCGATTAGATAATGATTAATAAAATTAATAAATTGAATTAGTAAAAAAAGAAAATAAAAAAATTATAAAAAAATAAAAAAAAATAAAAAAAAACTCCTTTTTTTATAACGAACGGAGTCTTACCGGAACTCGACCGGCTTTTGGTCCTCGCTCTATTCTGCAATGTCTTTGCACTAAACACACTACTGGCGGCATGAAAGGAGTAGGCCGAGCCGGAAAACTCGGAGCCACCCACGCCACCCATCGACGGGGCTCCGGCCGGGCCCATATACGCGGCAGCAGCGGCCGCAGCTGCCGAGTACGCGGACATGGGGTGATGGGGAGAGGACTGATGGAATAGCGAACTACCTTCGCGGGGTTTGCTCGACGAACAGTTCGAGAGCGAGCCGCTCAGGGCCGTGAGCATAGAGCCGTTCTTGTCCATGTCTGCGTGGTAATCCATGAGCGTGGCCGAGGACGCGTTCACAGAGTCCGGCGTCGCGTCCTTGGGCGGTGTCGGCGGGAAACTGAAGAGGTGCGGACTAGAGTGCGAGATGCCCGATGCCATGCTGTTGGCCGGGTGCACGGACAGCGGCGCCGTCGGACTCGCGTGGTGCGACGCCTTGGTGCTGAACGGCGAGCACCACGCCGACCCGTGCGCCGGGTGCGGCACCACCGGTTTGCTCGTGTCGCCGATCCACGGGTGTAAAGGGGTGTGGAAATGCGGCCTGCACACCTGGCTCGAACCCATCCGACCTAGAAAAATTATAAAAATTATTATTAAAATAGTTCAACTTTAATTTTTTAGTCTTAATTATTTAGTATCGATTCACGAGGCAAAGGTGGGGGTGAGGGTACGTGTGGTGAGGGAAGGAGGGAGGGGGTTAAGTGAGTCTAATCGGATTCCCCGAGGGAATATGGCGACCACAATTGAGTTAAGCCTCACCTCAGTCGATTGAATCTTAATTGAATCGCGAATAAGAATGGAAATATAATGGCGCTTAGTTCGGAGAAAACGAGCTAAAGTAGGGTGTAGCGAGTTGAATAAATATCCGTCGATCGTAGTATAAACACGTGTAAAACAATCGAGATAATTTATTTAGAAATTTTGTAATTACAACCAATTAGTGACTCACTTTTTATTTATTTTATATTATTTTAACAAAAAAAATACTTTTAAATTATAAACCCATAAATAATTTTAAGGTTAATTTTATTGCGGCCATTTTGAGTCGAAATAAAAATGGCGTGACAAATAATTTTGCATAATTATATACCTTAATTCAATTGAGTTAGAGAATTTATTTTAAGTAAAAAAAATTTTTTTTTATTTATTTACAGCTATAAATTGGAATTACAACACTCGATGACATCATCTCAGTGGGAAGTTGCCATAACTAATTTAAATCTTTTAAAATAATTTTTTTTTTTTAAATTTTATGTTTTAATTTTTTTTCTATCTATTCTATAAATAACGTAATTCGTTTCGTGACTGGAACCCGATAACCAACTCAACACATACAAATTCCAGCAACAAATTTATTTTGCTCGTGAATAGGAAATTTTTACGTAACGAGTGAAGCGAACGGGAGTCCAATTGGTGTTTATCGGCTGCAAATCGGCGTCGAATAGGAGGTCCGTATGTCAATTCGATTGACAGGCTTTTGTTTGCGGCGCTTCAACTTAACGACTACACAAAACCACACGCAATCCATACTTTAAAAAAAAAATTCAAAATTTCCTCCTCTAAAAAAAATCCAATCCCAAATTCAATTTAAACCCTTAACTTCATTAAAAAAAAAAAAATCTTTTCCCCATCTGGTATATATTTTATACATAAAATTTCCCATTATTTTTCAATCTAAAAAAAAATTTAAATTAAGCCTAAAAATAGATTCAGATCCAAGCACCGAAAATCGAGGGAATCCCTCAGTTATTAAGTCACAAAAATATTATTTATTTATTTTTTTAAAGATCAGTAGCATTTTGGCGCAGGTCCAAATGACTTCTCAGGAATTGGACTGGCGACGACGGGAGTGTTTGGTTGGTCGTGACTGGATCGTGAGTTGAGAGGGGAGGGAAGGGGGAATAAGCACAAACTGCGTGTGTACGTTGTATGTGTGTGTGTCGGTCTCGGATCTGTCACTCATTTTTAACGTTCAAATTGATCGCTAGCTTACGACTTGTGTTTTATATTAGTCTGCGCCGAAAATCAATCGGTCGCGATTCTCAGACGACTTTAAAATAATAAATAAAAATATTTATTATTTATTTGTTTAAAGCTAAATATTGCACTCAACGACTATTTTAAGCCTAAGGCAATCGAGAAATATCATTTTCGTTTAATTTTGTAACTTTAAATTCAGTAATCGCTTTATGAGTTTGAAACTATTGTTAACGGTTAATGCAATTGGGTTTCCATAAGGGCGAGTGAGTAAAAGCGAGAAGAGCGAGGGAAATTAACGTGACAAACCGAGTGTAGTAATACGAGCCCTTAACACGAAATCGTTTTAATATAGCAAAAAAAAAATTAACTTAGAAACCCATTTCCGCTCTTCCATTATTTTATTCCATTTTCTTATTCCTAAAACAACTTGTTGACAACTCGGCTAATTAGTATTCAATAAACACGTAAATAATCCTTTACTTATTAACGATATCATCACCCCCACCCGACCCTCACCCCACCCAACAATGACGTCATTCTATTATTACCATTGTTACAATATCCCAACATTAATTACAAACCACACAAAACTAAAAAAAAATAAAAATAAAAAAAAAATAAAAAACTCAAAAGAAAAGAAAAAAAACCTTTGTTCTCACCAAAGTAAAAAAAAAAATTTTAAAAGCCCCCACGACCCCAAAAATATATTTCTTAAAAGAAAAAAAAAAGGGCCAAAACCACCTGCTCGATTTTCCCCACAAAATTGAATGTGATAAGAATGGTATAAAGAAAGAGACTTACCGTGAGTAGGTCTATAGGCATTATGTACGGCCTGAGCCATGGCCTGGCTGGGATAGTACCTGGCAGCGGCCGGGTTGACGGGGTTGCCGTTGCCGTCGAGTGAATGGAAAAAAACGTCCACTTCGTCGGGCGGCAGGAGATTGCCGCTGCCGTCCAGAGCAGATCCGACTCGCGGGCTGTCGTACCATCGATGGGCCGCGGCGGCAGCGGCCGCGTGCGACTGCTCCCCGTTCACCTCCATCGGCCGGGCGTCCGAGTAGACTGAAAACTCCGTGGTGTCACGACCGACGATTCTGCACGAGGAAAACAAACGAGGACTGTAGGCCGGTCGAGCCAGGGTGACGGCCGGATCGAGCGCCACCGAAGCCCCGGCCTCGCAAAGACGAGAAAAAAACTTTTCTTCGAATCACTTCTTTTTCTCCTCTTTTTTTAAACTCATTTTTAACGTGCGGTTGCGTATAAAGCCCTAAACCCGTGATTCGGAGCGCGTATCCCGAGCTGCGAAGAGCTTGTAGCGCGCGCACCACTTGACGGTTTGTTGTGGATGCGCTCAAGCGTGCGCAGTGGCTCGGCGCGTGCCGCTACGCCCCGTAGTGGCGGAAAAACGACGCTCGGAGCGACGAGTTGCGGACAGCCAATGATAATTGGCGTTATTTGGGTTAGTCGGAGTATGCGAGCTGAGAGGGAGTTGTTAGGGATCGTGTGGTTGGTTGAGCGGCGAATGTGTCATTCGACTGGCACCGCCCATCTCGCGTGCGCGGTGCTCGGCGGGCTCAGTACGGGTGACCACTAAGCACGCGCGCGGGTGGAGTTAAGCGAAGTGATTGACGGGAACGGGTTCATTGAAAAGCGGAGGTGAACACCGCAAATGGGCGGTGTGACCAATTTGATTGACGCGTAAAATCAAAATTAATTAAGGGCAAAATACGAGTTAACGTTGCGAGTAATTTCCATGTTAGAAAAATACCCTTTAACTCGACGGGTATCTAAAAATCAATTTTATTTTTTAATAATTCGCATATTTATTAATTTTTATTCAATTCAATTAAAAATAATATTAAATCCCCTAATTCAATCAACAATTTTCAAAAACCCCATTCCAACAAACCGAATCACGTGACCTAAAATGGGCAACTAATCGCATCGACGGAAACGAGCCGTAGTCACGATACGAACAACACCCAAGACCCCACGTGACTCTCAAAACAATAAAATACATTTAATAAAACAAAAAAAAAATTTTTTTTTTTTTAAATTTCTAAAAATTTATTTTCCCCATTTCGAATTCGGAATTGAAAAAGTTTTCAGAGTCGGTTACGACTCATCAGTGTCGCGCACTTGTTTACGATCGAGACTGCGAGCACCGCGTGTCCATCCTCAGACCGGCTTTAGCCGACCCCACCTGTCACTAATTAGGTAGGGAGATGGGGTAGAGACGAGTTGGCCGTCTTCTTGGCGTCTAAATCACGTCTAATGAGCGCGCCGAGGAAGGGCGAGGGAGGTTAGAATAGCCTCACCGCCAACTACAGTAAATGTTGCTTCCTATTGTAATTTGAGTCGGCCATTGTGACAGTTTAGTCCACGACCCGTCACTCGACCATCCCCTTTGCCCCTCCCATATACCCCCGCCCTTTGTAACCCCTTCCAACACCAGTTTACTCCACCCCACTATCTAACGACAACATTATATTAAATATGAAATAAATTGTAAAGATTTTCTAAAGGTTATTGGGGGAATGAGGGTTTGGGGGGAGGTGAATTTGTTCGCTTCCTAATCTCAAATTCCCGTGACCCGAAAGGTCAAAGGTCATCGGTGCGGCCACGGCCATACTTCACTTATCGAATATAAAAGACGAAAAACAAGTTGACAATATATTTGAGATGAGATGACGTCAACGGTTTGGTGGGGTGATTTATGGGCTGCGCGAGGAATAAATTCATGATTTATGAGTTTGTTATTTGTAAAACTAATAGCAGTTATTACGCATTCCAACGTTTGTTTTAGCCGCGAGCAACTGAAATTCGAATTAGTTGTACCAATCGCACTCGTCTCACGATTTAAGCTTATTTTATAAAGGGAGTGTGAGAGGTGTTTGGCAAATTGTTAATTTTTATTAAAAATTTATTAAAAATAGGAAAATAGTTTGATGAGACTTTCCGCCATAATGTTTTTATACGGGCAACATCCGGTATTTTCGGAAACAGGAACACAATAATCCAGGATGATAGGGTACAATAGTGAAAATAATAATAAGCAAATTTCACGAAGAATGATTTTTGAAGATGGAAGAAACGATAAGATTTTGTAAAAGAATAGAAATGTGTGTGGAATAAATAAATAAATGAAAAGTAGAAATTAAAAACATAAAAATGTAATAAATAAAAAACGGCTACGGAAAAGGATTCAATCGAGCGGAAAAAGATGGGGCAGCCACGTTACACACTTCCGGAATATTCCTAGTAATAACTAAACGATGAATAAAATATGCGACCTACAATACATAAAAATGGATGAATTAATGAATAGCATTTTTTCGTGTCATCGTTTATGGTGTTTCGCCTGGCGGCCGATTATTAAATCAATAATGAATTAAGACTAATCGAATGCTAATGTTATGCAATTTCGTAATATCACTAATTATTTCAATTTGCACTTCCGTAAATATTCTTTTAGCAATTCCAAATTTAATGATGCGTGAATTGATCCCGCTGAGTTTCCGTAGAATAATTCAAACTCGTCTTTAAACCGCATAAACAAGAAAAAAAAGTACCGAATAGTCGCAACGTCATTCGCAATTGTTAAAAGACGAACAACTCGAGTTGTCGCGAGCAATTTACAAGAAACTCATTTTGATTTATTGTTGCAAGAGTCGAGTGCTCACTTGCTTTTTCCCAGCACAAATAAATACCTCGGACCTCATTTCTCTAATCACACACACACTCACTCCCACCCAAAATACGACAGCAGGATAATGGGCCATAAGAGCGAGATTGAGGCGAGGGATAGTAAAAAAGAGAGAATGAGATTGGAGGGAGGGTCCTCGAAGAAGCAGCAACGGCGCCAAAGCGATGTGGTTTGAGGCCTATCAGATGGGGGATCACGACAAACGCAGGGAGTCTCTCCATTCAAGTGGGATTGAATTTCTCCAGGCACCCATTGTTGATCCCGCCTTCCCACACCAGCTGGCACGGGCGCCACCTATTGTCAGAGGCGCGAAGCTGGCGTCCCAATCCAGCCAATGGGCGAGGGGCGCCCACTTTAGCCCTTAAAGCGACTCATTTGCATAGGCGATGAGGGAGGGGTTAGGGTAAACCACTCCTTTTTAACCCATACCCCCCCTACCGATATAACCCACAATCGAGCCTTATGTCGGCAGTATCGAATTGTTGTTTATTATTGTTTTTATTAATCCGTGAATTTTATTTAGTGCCATCTGTAGGTAAGTTTGAATTGCGCTCGGATGCGATCTTTATCTGAGAGTAAAACGGCGTCAATATTTCCACTGATCTTCTTTTGAATCGGGAAATTATTGACAGTTGACTCGGTTTGCTCGTTAGTCTCGTCTGCTTAGTTATTTCGTCGCTTCTACACTGTTTCTATGGGAACTCATTTGTTGCGTAATAAATTGAAGGCGAGAATCAACATAAGTGTCTAATCTGATGAAATAAACAACACGCACATTTCCTTTCTGTTTCTCCATTAAAAAAATAATTAAATAAAAAATATTCTAAATATACGCAAATTGTATTTTAAATGTACAGTTCAATGCCATTGGAAATATCGGCCTCGATTTTTGCCTGGAAATTAATTAAAAATCTCAATCACTGATTTCCTCTTTTGATTTTGTTATTTAAATAATTTTCACTAATATTTAATGTTACTAAATTTAAATTTTCTGTTTTTTAAACTAATTAAAGTTGAGATTTTAACGAGAAAATTTAAGTCTCGTAAATCAAGCGTTTATTTATTATTATCGCTACTAAATGTTAGTTTCTAATATTTAAAGATTTTTTTTCAGGCCTTTGGGCACACTCGAATCACTAACTATGTATCAATTTCGATGATTTAGTGAATCTGTCAGTGAGCGAAAACATTTAGTCAGTGATTTATCGATATAACCCGAGTCTATGGCGCGCCAAACGTGTCGAGCAATTTTGCACTCATCGATCGCCCCCATAGACAAGCATATAGAAAACAAACTTTCGTTTATAATATTAAACATTTCGAATCGTTTCGAGTGACAACCCCCGCTGATCCCCGGTATTAAAATTGGTTCGTGCACTCCGAGTGGTCTTTCGGTGGTCGCTAATTGCGACCGACATGACTTTGCAACGTTTCTTAAAGTCTCGACGGGAGATTTTGAAGCGACACGCGTGGGCGGCTCGTAAAGCTCGAATCCAACGTTTTCTCACGCCCGGATTCGGATTTATAAAATCTTATTTTAAAATATTCGCGACTCAACGACCCCGCGTGCAGTTTGTGACCAGAATTAAGGTCTGTTTACAATTGCAAATTTGCAACTGATGAGATTCCATAGATTCATTTCATTTAAGATCAATGACTAATCGTTCGAGATGTGTTCACATATAAAAAGGTTATTCAACGTATCAACTTAAAAACTTTAATTTAATTTAATGACTCTTCACATTTTGAACGAGACATCATAATTAAAAAAAATTTTTTTAAATAATATTTCGCAATTAAATAAATTATAATAAGGAAATTGTTATTGTTAAATTAACAATTGGTAATTTTTCTATTTTAAAAAAAAAATAACTTATTGCTTTTAAAGCCCACACATGCAAATAGAAACTGCAGGTGCAAAAATGCGTTATCTCGTTTGAGTACAGTCAAAGTGAAATTGAGTCGATTGAAGCGCCATTTTGGGATTATTTTTTATTTTCAATTTGAATCGACGCTTATTGATTTAGAATGAATTTTTTCTTTCATCCATTCGCCAGATGTTTTTTTTAAATATGATTTGCATCAATGCGATGCAGGAAAATAAGTGCTTATCTTTTAATTTTCACATTCTTTTCATTTCTAATTTTCCTCCAAGTGTTGACACCGAATTATAGATTCAAAGTGGGGGTATGATACAGTTGGCAAGGAAAAGATGCATTTAATATTTTTCGTCTTTTTATTATTAATTAACAGCTTGTTGGTACATTGTTGATTTTCAAGAAACATAGTGCAAATGTACTTTTCTTCCCGCCCATTAACAACACACGTCTTTTATCACCCTTAACGAACACAAATCCGACCACGAATTGACCTCGACTACTTAACCTTAAGATTATCTCGTAGTAAATAAATGTTTTACGCAAAGAGATACAGTCGTCATCGTGCGGCTGTGTTTTGAGATGCGACGATAATCGATGGATTTATTGAATTTTACGCTCGATTTGGGATTATTGGGGTTTAATTTGCGTTATTTAGTCGTTCGTAAGCATTTTGCGCTGATTTTTTATACTGGTTGTGTGGGTCGTAAATGGGAGTCGAGTACACGGCACTTTTGTGTGCCGTCTTACACGGAGGTTCGGTTACCGTTTTCTGGCGGCGCGCGCGTTTCGTTGTTAAAGTGGGGCTTTAAATCTTTGCCTTGCAAGGGAAAATGTGTCGTTCTGCAAATCCATCGGGCCCATTTCGACGAGCCATTTGGTTTTTTCGAGAAAGAAATGTCCGCCCAATTTCCACGTGGGATGACGCGACGGCGGTCGAGAAGTAGTGCGGATGGAGACGGCGAATTCGTCGCTCGATTTGGCTCGAAAATCGTTTCGATTTAGGGTGGAGATAAAGAACGGAAGAGAGGGGGAAGTTGTGAAAAACGGAAAGGAGTTTTTTAAAGGCGTTTCGATTTGTTGTAATCCACGGCTTCGGCGTAAACTCAAACTGCCGTTGTCAATCACGAATCGGCGCTCGGTAACGTCAAGCAACGGCACTGCTCCTAATGGAGCTCGAGTCGTCATGGCGACAGACTGATAAGGAAAATGGGCAACAGACAGAAATGAGGCGAAGCGATAAAAAAAAATGTTTCAAACTGAAGACGACGACCGAACCTATACTGGATTTTGAAATGGTTTGTTTTTCTTTTTATATATTTTTTTTTTTTTTGCAAAAGAAAAATGGAAAATGAAAAACCGATTTTCAAAAAAATTTTTTTTTTATTTCGTATGAAAATAAATACTTTTTACTTTAAATTAAAAAAAAAAAATTCTTTTCTATTGTTTTTAAAAAAAA
>JAQFZU010002271.1:0-10140 GCA_034696185.1 Henia vesuviana | reverse complement strand
AAAAATTAAAAATTTAAAAAAATATTAAAAGTTCATTGAATAAATCAAGAAAATTTTCAAAACTCGAGGACGAGTTTCTAAAATTCCGGGGCACGTGCAATGTAATAAAATTAATTATTTATAATTATTAATGATAAAATTATATTTCTGTGTGGAAATAAATAAAATTATGACATTAGAATATATTTATTTTAATGTAAAAATATACACGCACCGTACACACGCCAAAGTAGGGAGTTACCATGGCAACCCCCCAATTCACCTCATGGGTTTGAGGTAGAGACGGTTTAAGAAGCCTCAACTGAGGCATTAATTAAAGGTAATTATCACTTTGAGAAGCTAGAGTTGAACTTCAAGATGAAGATTCAAAATAATCTCACCTAATTGGTTCCTAATTATAGAAGCCCAAAAATTGCAGTAATGCAATTGGTCGGAAAGAACCACCGACCTGAAGAGGGGAAAAACTAATTAAAATTCGGCGCATTTCTGATCCTAATTTTTCTGAGTAAAGAACTTATGTTCTCTCTGAGTGAAAGGTAATTTCACTGGTTTGGGGTCAGCATGCCCTGAGTGGTCCAGCAAATGAGGCCATTGACCACTGCCCCAGAGGAATGGGGTACTACGGAAGTGAATCCGGGTCTGGCCGCTTACCAGATCCACCCTCTCGGTTGCAGCCCGTGAGGTTCTCCGGCCATCGCTATGGCCACCCGTGTGCCTGATGTCTGAGTGCGAGTGTTTTGGGTAGTGTTTTTCGTCGTTGCCAAATTCGAACATGAGTTCAAATTAATTCTCATAAAAATGTGATAAGTTTTGACTTATTGTGTATTTAACAGAATCAAAATTAATCAATTTTGGTTTGGTTTAATCACGATCAAATGATCGTTAATGTGTTTTATGAGTTGTGGCGTGCACAACTCGGATGATACACGTTTCAAATTATATTTGAAACGTAAATGTGTTTGTTTAATTATTAATATTTTATTAGCTTAGTTTTAGATATGTTTTAAAGTGAATTTGTATTTGTTGTGTTTGATAATAAGTTGTTTATTATTGGGACGTGTCAGTCCTGCTGACACGTCCGCACTATTCGGATTACAGGTAGGAAGTGCCGATGATATCAAATCACCAGAGGGCGCTTCCGACCATTACATGCGTTTATATATTTACATAGGATTAAAATATTAACATGACAAATATAAAACTAATACATAACAGTATTGTTAGTATTAAGGTTAGGAATTTATATTTAAATGTCTTTCGAATTATTGTTAGAAATTGGTCTGTTACGAGCGAAGCATGGCGCTCGAGTTTTAATTGTACGATTTTGTGTCCGATTAACTTGTACGGCGGATAAGTAAACGCCATTCCTTTATATTGTTTAAATAAAGTGTAATTTTCCTTTGTTTTGATATATTCTAGCTTTTATTCTTTTAATTTAATTATCTCTTTTTAACGGTGCATGTTACAGCATGTACTTATCACGAATTGAAGAGGATGAGTCACCAGTCGCTCACATATATTACGGCCATAAAGCGCCTACTCTGCGACTGAGAGCTCTGTTGAATCAAATTACCCAAAAATGTTTGGCTACCCCGCCAACAAAGCAAGAACTGGTTACCAAACAGGGTAAAGACGTATATTGTAAAAAATAGAGCAATTTTCTCAATCACTTGAGATACCCATCAACTGTGACCACAGCGCGGGCGCGTGAGATGTTCGAGTTGGAAGCGTCAGATTTCGTTATAGACCAAGGGCTGTTGATGAAACACCACCCGACATTTGTAGATGACCTTACTGAGGCCCACAGCTCTATGAAAATCACCATCCCAAAGACATTAAAATATCGTGTACTATAGACCTTACAGGGACATCCCCTGGCCAGTCATGCTGGTGTGATGCGCACCTTATACAGAGCGCGCCAACTATATTATTGGCCGATGATGCAATAGGATGTGCCAAATTTGTACGGAGCTGTGAAAGGTGCCAAGCGTGCAAGCCTCAACTACAACAATGAATAGACCCTGTGTCATTAGTGCCCTATACTCCTCCTTTTTCCATGTGGAGTGTTGATCTGATAAGGCCAAAACCACCAACCAGAAACGGCTTCCAATATATTCTGGTTGAAATGGACGTGGCTACCAGATGGCCTGAAGTGTATCCACTGAAGACACCAAAGGTCACCAAAATCGTCAAGTGTCTATATGACGTTGCACTCCGATTTGGCTTTCCGAATAACATCATTTCAGATAATGGCCCTCAATTTGTACCTAAGATTTACTCAGCTTTCTGCAAGAAATTTCGCATTCAAATGACGCCTACATCCATGTACCCTCCTCAAGCAAACCCAGTGGAGAGGTTAAATAGACTTCAAATACTGTATTTCCATCTTCACTAACGTCCATTCTCGCTGGGACAAATTTTTACGAGAAATCACATTCACGATAATTACAATAATTACAAATTAGAAAATTAGAAAGAATTATACACAATACCTACCAGAAAATGATGAGTCATTTGTTGGATGGTAGAGATCGGGTGCAGCAATATGCAATGGATGAAGCCATTTGTAAATTTTAAAAAAATAAATTGGTTTGAAAAAAAAACCAAAGGCCATTTGAAACGTGTTTTTAATGTAGGTGATTCCGAAGGACGTGTGGAGTGACAACAAAAAGATTTGAATATTTTTTAAAATATAAATAAATAAGTTTATATATAATATTCGTATTTGGTAAAAATAGATTTTTAATTATTTTAATTTAAATGTAAATTTATGTACCCACATGTTGTCTGATGCATCGAAAGGTGTCACCGCAGAGTTGTCAGATCATTGAGACAGTACATATTTAATTATGCACGCACACGGAGGAAATTTGTTTGCATTGAAACAACTAATTGATGATGTTAAGCATGAAGCAATTAATGCCAGAGACCTTACGCCTTATTACCCATAGTTTTCACAAGAAACCTGGTTGGGAAATCAAGAAGAGTCACAATTAGATGCTTGCTAACATTAACAACAAAAAGAAAAAAGGAAGAATTAAGAAAGAAGAAAAAGATAACCAGAGGCCCAATTTGGTTCGACCAACAGGAAGCTCCTTGATGGCATACTAACAGAAGGACCGCATGAAGGCTTTAGCATGAAAGTTGTGCTCCCCACCCCGTGAAAGAAACGGTTTAGAAGTTTTATCCCCTATTAATGAGGAAGGAGAAGATATAACAAAACAGATGAAATGTTCAGTATTTAATTTGCCCTTTGCTTTTGTCAGAGGAAGGACAGCTTCCATCACCCTTCCGAGAGAGGAAAAGTAATGAAAGCATGCTTCGTGGGCTGGGAAAGATCTTCAATTGATCCGGCCCCACTACTTTCGCCCTCAGAACCGCTTATTGCGAGCTCAGTATGCCAGCCAGTTGACAGAGTAAGCCCATCCCCTTGATCCCCCACACCCAAAAGTACAGAACTCTAGAAGGAAAAGAACCACAATCCCAGAACCCATTACCCATCATCATCAAGAAAAAGCAAAAAAGACAAATTAGGAAAAAAATTTCAAACACCCTATTGGTTCCACCACCAAGAAGCCCCCCCCCCTTGATGGTGTACTAACAAGGGGGCCACTTGTAGGCTAGATTATGGATTCATGGAACACGACAAAGTTTAAGGTCATCAATGGCAACAATAACCATACAATACTGCTAATAACAAACAAAGACTTAGATGGTGATATACCATTTAAAGTCACCAGCAACTAAAGTAGTCATTTGCAATCATTAATAAAAGAAACAGAAACATTGTAAGAAATACAATCCAAATTTTAAACAATTTAAACAACATCAAATGTTAAGATGTCAAATGTCAAGATGAACTATTATTCTATAAGTTTAACAATATTAATTCTATTTAAACAAACTGGGTCCTAAGAATGAGGCAGTGTTTTAGTTAATCAATAATGTATTTATTTCTTTAAAATTATGCAAATCGGAGGCGGGCATGTAAAAAAGCCTTGTAAGAATGAATGAAAAGTATAGTGTATGCCAAGCTTTATATACAACTGGAGACATTTTCAACACTCCCCAAAGAAAGGAAAAGTGAGAAAACCTGATTTCTTAAACAGAGAAAAAACTTCAAAAACTACAAAAAATTATACAAAATTAAATGAAGCACTTCATAATCCAATGCAATCAAAAGAATAAACAACCCATAAGAGGTAGAGTTGTTGCTTAACATCGCAACCGACAACAAAGATTATACGCGACGTGCCTAGATGGGAACTAGGGTGAACCCAGCAATGCCGTCAGGCAAGAAGATAACCGCGGCAAAACCAAAATGAAACTAAACCGATAAAAACAAATGAAAAAGAACAACCAAGAATCCAGAACCCATCATCGGCAAAAAAAAGGAAAAAGAACGCATTGGGAAAGAAAGAAAAGATTACCAGAAGCCCTATTGATTCCACCAACAAGGAACCCTTTGATGGTGTACTAACAGGAAGGCCACATGAAGACTAGGGCTTGAAAGTTTTGGCCCCCTGAAAAAACAACCAAATCATCCAGCAATAATTAAACTAAGGTTTTGTTTGAGCCTTTAACAAATCAAAGCATTTATCTTTCTAGTAGAAATTGAAACTAAACCAACATTGCTTCAACTATATTCATTAATCTAGTTGAAACAAGAAACAAATGATTACAAGTAATATATGAAATAAATGGATTACAAGAATCAGACTGCAAAGAAAAAGTCAAATGTGCATAGCCAAAAACAAACAAGAAGCAAAACTAAAATAGCTTTTCATTCAGTAGTTCTATTGCTGGAAATCTAATCAGCATAAACAACTTGATGTGATCCTACCCTGTCGCCCCACTCGACCCCGTTTACTAACCCTTTGGCACGCGAAAGACGCGTGACCACCCGCCGTTCCTTTCAGGCACGCGATACAAGCGACCTCTGATGTGACCCCCATCTTTTGTTCTCGCAAATCTGGCCACTCACCCCGGACGCGATGACGCGTTCAGGCCACCCTTCCCGATGAGGAAACCCCTCATTACCCCAATATTTGCCACTAGGGCCGAGGGGATGAGGAAGGAAACTGAGGAAAGTGAGAACAGAATCATACCACAAACCAACCAAAGAACAACCTCAAGAAACCTCATCGAGCCCCACTTATCATACCTACGCGAAATAGTTACGGCAACTGCTAGGAGTGACAGGAGCTAGAGGACCCGAGGTTTGCGCTAAACCACGTTTGGATAAACAAACCCCCTAGACCTAACACCGGCCACGGCATCAGACTCGGCGCAGCAGACAATCGCGCTCACGACGAGGGGACCCCGACCGGAAAAGCGAAGTAAGAAGATACAAAACGCCCCATTTGTAAGCTGAATTCCATTCTTTTCGTAGCAACGAGTCGCGTTCCCCGCGATTCGGCTCATTGATTGTTTTCACCCTTACTATCGGTTTCGCGCCTCTCGCGAACCGATCTGTGTAGCGTTTTTGATAGCAAAGCCAATTGGCCCCACCCCAATTGTAACAAATATCCTGCCTTAACGAATAAATCGTTAGTCCCATTATTTGATTTAATTGAGTATAAGTTATTTCAAATCCCCTATTACACGTAGTGAGCTCGATCGAACTCGACCTCACCATCCATTGCCCGCTGAAGTAAAGTTAAATTAAAGAGCGAAGCAGGGAGCGCGACACGTGGCAGCCCGTTCGGGATCGAATAAATTTAAAAATTTAAATTTAAAGACTAACTGAAACGATTTGAAATGGCAGATAAAAGTGTAGAATTGGGTACAATTGGAACACGACTGCAAAAGCGCGGTCGTAAGGGCCGCGAGTCATCCACCCAAACAACGGATGATGCCGCGAGAGAAGCCTTAACTCAAGAAGTAATCGAGCAGCATGCTCAGGACCCACTAGCCAGTGCTGGTCAGACGAGCTTGCCGGGAGACCAAGCCGCGGAGGACTTGCAACTGTTATTAAACCCGCCAGCGCAGGATAACCCATTGCGAGACCCAACCCCTCCATCCACTCCCGAACGCCTTTCAGGCCTACCTCCAAGCCCTTCACCCCCAATATCGCCGACGCAATTACGCGAAGAACAACGTGTTTTCGGCGATACCCCAGTCCAAGACGAGCAAAGTCAGGAAGTACCAGATGTGACTGCCGGTGATATTGCAGGCATGGAAGCCGCGATGGAGCTTGCGGTACACCACGGTGTTGAATGGCGACTCACCATGACCCCTTTGCAGATAATGAGAGCGGTAACCACTAAAATACGGAAGAAAAGAAAGAAACCCCCCAACCCCCCCGGTCACTGAAACCCAAACCAGAGCACCACCCGACCCATAGACGCGAGATCGCGTTGTGCCACCTCTCGTTATCCCACCTGCAGACACTACTCCAGCACCCCGCCATCTTTTCAAAACACCTCCCAGAATACTTGTAGATAACCCACGCCGTATTGTAGCACCTCACCGTGCACGGCCAGTTCATGAGTTCCAGAGCCAAACGGAAGACGACGAATCGTTTGAGGACGACGATGACACACTGGATCGGACCATAAATGAGATCAATCGACTGATCAACCGGCAGAACCAGCGTCGAGGACAATCACGACGAAGCTCGAAAGGAACCACCCCTCCTCGAAGGGACCTAACTCCACTAACCAGGGATAGAAGCGACCGTTCTCCACCCAGGAGACGAGATCCGCCTCGTGAGAATGATGGTGCGACAGTAAGTAACCTTCACCCGCGGCGCGATCACGCGACCGGATCAGAGAGGACGCGTGCTCGCGACTCAACCAGGGCCGACCAACCCATAGATCCACCCCGCGACGAGCATGCAGCTCACCCCGATCGCAACAATCCCAATCCCTCCGAGGAACCCCCATTGACAAGAGCGCAGATGAGAAAAGAGTTCAACGATCTATGGCGAGATCACTGCGTGTCTCAAGGACTAGGCGATGACGATATTACAATTATCAGTGCCATTTGCGATAAATACGCAAACACATACATTCCACGCCCCATAATCACAAGCAGCATTAAATGGGCTCTAGCAAATCCGCTAAAGTTCGACGGCACCTGGAAAGCTGACACAAGAGGCCTCGATGAAATTATTCGAGTTGCCAACGAACTCAACGTCGACTTAAACCACATGGTGCAACACGGAATGTCAGGCGTACTAACAGGACATGCCTTAGAGTGGTGCAAGAAACACAAATTTGCCGATTGGCGCAGTTGAATCCGTCAATATATAATTGATTTTGGAGAAGGTGAGACAGAAAAGCGAGAACGCTCTCTGACCCTTCGCCAACTGCCCGGAGAGGACATCCGAGATTATGTCACACGGTGCAAAGCCGTGTTTGACGGATTGACCCGCCCACTAAATGACAACGCCAAAGAGATGATGATAACCGAGAGTTGTCAGCCCACTCCCTACAGATCCTTCAAGCGGCTCGACTGCCGATGAACCGATCCTTTACGCAATTTAAACAATTCTTACAGAGTCACGCCCTCGAAATCGACATGTCTTATCAAGCTACTCTACCCACAAGCGAGAAGAACGCTCGGAAAGAGTACCGAAATCAAATGATGGCTGCAGTAAAATCATCCGACGGATTTCTCCGCCCACCATGGCAATACGCGTTGAGCCAACCCCAGACTCAGACACGAGACAAGGAGAAATCTAACCCCCTAAGCACCCCAAAAAGCAAAGCTTACGTGGCTACCACCGAGGAAAACACCAGTAGCCAATCCCATAGCAATTCCGAAAGTACCAACAGCAGTCCAGAGGACAAGGAAGAGTACCCGATCCATTTCATCGACGATGATGGCGAGCAGTACGTCAACCGACTGTATCTCATGCAGACAGCCCGGCGTACCGACCCAAGATGCGCCGCCCCTTCGTCAAGAAGCAAGACGGGACAAACAAACCCAAGGACGACGCAAAGGATGCGAACATGCGAACCCCGCCGGCCATTCAAAAAAACTCGCGACAACACGAAGCCTAAACCAGGGCTCGAATCATGCTTTACTTGCAGTAAGTCAGGTCATTGGTCGCGAGAATGTCCACAGAAACCCCTCAAGCGACAAGAGATGGACGACCTGCGGACCCAAATTGCAGAACTAAGTAAAGCTCTGTCAAAAAACTTGTTACCGCGGACGACAGCAAAATAATAAACGCTGGCTCGCCCGCTAAGACTTCGGAAACCCCGCTAAACCCTAAACCCGATCTGATTTCCCAACAGATTAAAGAATTAACGACTCCCATCCTCAAATTAACCCCCGAGTCCGTTAAACAAAACCCAAGTGGCGAAACCGCTACTTCTAAGTCTAACTCAGGGTTTGACGCATTACCCCAGTGAGTAGAAACCGACCCACCTCGAGAGCGAAAACTAGCTGCCAATAGATGCCAAGTAGAAGATGAGCGATTGTCACTACTCCCCTTGGTAGTCCGAGGTACTAAACTAATAGGCACCCTCGACTCCGGTGCAGATCGCTGTTACATAGCGAAAAAATTAGTTGACGAGTTAGGCTTAACCCCCGAAATTAAATCCTAGAACGACTAAAAGACGCCGGTTTACAAGTCCACCCCCTTAAAAGCAAATTTTGCCGAAAAGAGTTAAAATTTTTGGGATACAAAATCGGAGTGAGCGGACTTTCGCTCGACAACGAAAAAATACGCGCAATCACAGAATATCCAGCCCCAGAAGATGTAAAAGGCGTGCAAAAATTTTTAGGCATGGTTAATTTTTTTAATCGCACTTTACCGAATTATGCAACAATTGCAATCCCCATTACCGATTTGCTGGGTAAAGAAAAAGAATTTATTTGGACTCCTGAATGCGAACTCGCATTCAAACAAATCAAACAACTCTTGGCAAATGTCGGAACTATGCCTTTACCCGACTTAAACCGTGAATTTACGCTAATGACTGACGCGAGTCGTGTTGGCCTAGGAGCAGCGATGGTACAAACTAACGAAGTTAATGGTAAACCTACCCCAACCACTTGTTTATTTCTTAGCAGGAAGTTACAAGCAGCAGAAAAGAATTATTCCGCCACGGAATTAGAATGTTTAGCCGTAGTATGGGCGATCCATAAGTGCCGCCCCTACCTAGAATTCACCAGATTTGTGGTCTAGACCGACCACCAGGCACTAAAATGGTTGATGTCCCTAAAAGAACCATCCGGCAGACTCGCCAGATGGCAATTAGAACTCATGGCAAATAATATGGAGATCGAATACAAACCAGGTAAATATAACGTTGTAGCAGACGCGTTATCGCGAGCTCCAACTGAGTCGATCATCCAACCCGAAGAATTAGGAGACGATGATACTCACCTTTCATTTTGCCCTGAGGAACCCACTAAATGGGTGATCCCAAAACCCAATGAGTTACCCACCCCGGTCGAAAAAGTCGCAGATACGGCGTATTTCGCCCACTGATTAAAAATTCAACCAATACCTACCCCACCCTAGAGCCCGATCAGGATCGCGAGATTCGCGACCCCCAGTTAAGAGCGTTTATCGCTACTGTAACTAAACACACGCAGAGTGAAATCCCTTCACGCGATAAAATAATATCGCATCAACGACAGAACCCGTTCTGTCGAGAATGAATTGATTTCATAAAAAATCAAAAAAATCCCACCTGAGGTCATTTCTCCGCGACAACGACAGTCCTTTGACATCGAGGCTTCCAAATATACCCTCGAAGATGGTTTGCTTGTCAAACATCACCCAAATTTACAGGATGACATGTTGAAGGAAGAAAATGCTCTTAAAGTTGTCGTCCCACGGAAATTAAGAACCCAAATTTTGTGGTTATTGCATGGACACCCACTTGCAAGTCACGCAGGGGTTGTCCGCACGCAATATCGAGCAAAGCAACTTTATTTTTAGCCTAATATGCACCCCGACATTCGTAGATTCGTAAAACATTGCGAAGGGTGCCAAGCCTGCAAACCTAGGCAGAAAACATTATTAGATGCCACTAATTTAGGTCCCTATTTGCCATTCGATTGCCTGAGCGTAGATTTAATGGGTCCCAAACCCATGTCACGACACGGCAACTCATACATTTTGGTAATAATGGACGTTGCTACCAGATGGCCAGAGATTTACCCTCTGAGAAAACC
>JAQFZU010002270.1:0-10140 GCA_034696185.1 Henia vesuviana | reverse complement strand
GTCAAACTGCAAATCGGAGCAAATTTCGCTACGATCGGTCGACCAAGATTAACGGTAATGGACTGCGAGTGGTAACGGTGATTCGTGCCGTTAATAAATCATCTCGTCCTCGTTATTCCGACGACGAAATCGAATTACTCGTCAACAGGCACCGTCTACTCGTGTTTGCATCGTCAACGGGGAAAACTAATCGATCGCTGCCGCCGTAGGCCTAACAATCTTCGCTTCTTTCCATTTTTCATTTTCACGCTCGACGAACAATGGGGTTATTACGATCCGGGAGTCGAGGAATGCGTGGAATTTGCAATTACGCCGATGCCGTACATCCTTTCGGTATCTCTTCGGTTTGGCACGAGAGAACGGCCACATCTCATCCAGGAACTTCACCTCAAAACGCGGCAGTGCCACGTCCGATGGCGGTTAGATGGCGAACTAATGTCACTGTCGGGCTATTTATCGTGCGGTTCGACTTTCTCTTTCATTTTTCGTCTCGTCTCCACTGAATTACTAGCATTCCTCTATTGGTACATGGCGTGGAATTTGAGCAATTCGAGCCTGGAAACAAGGGGAGAAGGGAAATTACTCTGGGGGATTTCCACGCTGTTTTTTTTCATTTGTTATAGGGTTGGGTACGAAAGATGGGGATAGATAATTGTAATTATATGGCAATTTGTTTAATGTAGTTTTGATTTTACGGACATTAAGAGTTCTAGTAACTTGCTAAAATATACTATGGAATTTAATTTTTTTTATACTTTGTTTGGGTCTTTATCTTTGTTGTTGAGATACCTTTATGTGTTTGGCGTAATAGGAGAGATACTACGTATCTCGTATTTGCCGAACCAAATTTCTTTTGTTGTTGCTGCTTGATCCGATGTCTTGCAGTTGATAAATGTTCGGTGGGTCGCGCACACTCATCAATTTTGAAGGTTCCATTTCGTCGTATTCGATCGCAGTCTGTGCAATGACAACCGCTGCTTTTTTATAGTGAAATTGTTGTTTGTCAGAATTGGTTGGTCGAATATGATTTTTAGATTTGGAAAAAAAAATTTTTTTGTAGTTTTTATCTCGATCAAAATTCGATTAAAGCAGAATATTATATAATTTGAAGTGTTTACGCATTTAGTTTATGGGGATTGGTGTCAAAGACACCCAAGTTAATTATCGTAATTACAATTTCCACCTGTCGATGATAAATTGCAGTTTTTCGCTATGTAAATATTTTATGTCTTTATTAATGATGGCATTTGGCTGGATAATTTATACATTCGGAGCAATGCTATTTTAGATTTTCTTTTTGTCTATTTTTAAATAGTTTAAAAATTATTTAATTGATAAAAATAATTTTAAAATAATTTTTTTTTAAATTGTATTTTCAAGTTATTAATTACACAAGTGGTTCTATTTAATTTCGAAACTCACAAGTGTCATTTCACCTACTCGAAATTGCACCGATTCAAGGCTCAAAATAGAAATTTAAGCAGACCAAAATATGACAAATATATTTGTAATTAATAAACATCTATTTACGAGGCTTAAGTATCTTTTGAATTTAAAATTTTATAAAAATGTAAAGAAAATTAATTTGTAAGTTTTGAGCTGCTTTATTCCGAGAACAAAGCAAATTGTTTACAAAACTTAATCCCCTTGTTTGTCATTATTATTAAAAGAGCTGGAGGAGATGGGGTTGGCGAGTGGATGAAGGAGCCGTTTGCAATCTTGAAATTTGTCCAAACATCTTTTCAATTAGTGTTGCATCGTAAGAATGTGGCTGCATTCCGGCGTCCGTTGATTTCATTGTCTGGAGAAATGGCTTTTGTTGTTGACAAATTTGTTTTTATTTGTTGCAAATTTATTATCGATTGAGAAATGTTATTAGTAATTAAATTTTTTTATTTTCTTTTAGGTCGTAATGAATTAATAGCTCGTTACATTAAATTACGGACCGGTAAAACAAGAACTCGCAAACAAGTCTCTAGTCACATTCAAGTATTGGCACGAAAGAAATCGAGGGAAATTCAGGCTAAGTTAAAGGTATTAATTTGTGTTATTCGAAACTGGTTAAAGATTTTATTTGGGTATAAAAATGTTAAATTTAGTTCTTTAATTATATATTTAATCCCACTTTACAATAAGATTTTTTTGCTGCCAACTTAATAGAATTTCGGATGATTGTCAAGGACCGTTTGGTATCGACGCATCGATTGATTACGTTGGCACAAGTATCCGATTTGTAAAGTGAGATTAAATCGATATTAGGAATTATAAAAAGGAAAAATTTTAATTTTTTCATTTCAGGATCAAGCGGCGAAAGAGAAAGCGTTACACAGCATGAGTTCGATGTCGTCCGCGCAGATCGTGTCGGCCAGTGCAATGCACAACAAGGCCACTGCTGCCGGATTGGCCAGTTTGGGTATTCCTACGTCGGTGGGATATCCCGGCTCACCGGTATTTCTTTATTCTTATTTGGATGGCTTTATTAATGAGATGACAGATTTTTATCTCGTTTTTTTTTTATTTTTTTTATTTTTTTTTTGCGCTTGCAAAGTGTGCGAAGGAGGTTTAAGAACTCAGTTGACCCTAGTTAATGGATGGTTTGGGTCGAGCACGTGGATATTTAAAGTCATTTTAAATGAATTTGGGTTTTTCATTAATTATGAAATTTTATTAACCCGAGCCAATTAGCATAGACCATCGTCTTTAAAATTAATAATAAAGAAAATTACCTTAATTAAGTTTAATATTAAATCTTCATTAAAATGAAGATCGCTCGCAAGTTATTATACATGAAATTAATTATGCAGATTCTTTCTACACTTATAAATGGCAATATATGTAGAAAAGGCAATTTTTATATATATTTTTTTAAAATGTATTTAAAAGATGGTTTTGATTATAGAGTCAACTGAGTCATTCTTTTTATCTTGCTCTACTGGGTTGTGATACATGATTTTCTAGGAATTTCTAACTTGACTCATTTTTCCTAGAATTTTCTCTCGTTTTATGTTTTTGTTGATTTTTATAATTTTATATAAAAATTTTAAAAATTTAAATATTTTTTAATTTTTATAGTTTTGGCAACCCGGTCTATCGCAAGCTGGAACATCGCAAGAGTATGTATTTGTTAATTTATTGATGAATAAATATAATTAATTTTTATATTAATATTTTTGTAGCGTTAAACCTTTCGCAACACAACCACCGTACACGATGCCGCCCAAACCCACACCTAACATCGATCTTATACCAACATCCAATTCCGCGCCTTGGGAAGGTCGGGCCATTGCAACGCACAAACTCAGATTGGTCGAATTTTCAGCCTTTTTAGAACAACAACGAGATGCAGATACAGTATGAATTTTTTCAATATTTAAAAAAAAATAATTTTTAAATATTTTTTACAATTTTAGTATCACAAACATTTATTCGTCCACATCAGCGGCCCAACCACTTATTCCGACCCATTATTAGAAGTATAAATAAAAAAAATTATTACGTTTTTTATTTTCTAAAAAAAAATTTTATTTTAGTCAGTAGATGTTCGACAAATATACGATAAATTCCCAGAGAAAAAAGGTGGACTCAAAGAATTACACGACAAAGGACCACAAAATTCATTTTTTTTAGTGAAATTTTGGGGGGATTTAAATACGAATATTCAAGATGATGCTGGAGCTTTTTACGGTGTCACAAGCCAGTAAAGATTTAATTCTATTTATTTGTTTTTTCTTATATTTCTAATCGTTTAATTTTTCTTAGATACGAAAGCAACGAAAACATGACAATAACTTGTTCGACTAAAGTTTGTTCTTTCGGTAAACAAGTGGTCGAAAAAGTAGAGGTAAATTTTAATATTAAATACATTTTTTAATATTAATTTTCAATAATTTTATAACAGACTGAATACGCGAGGTTCGAAAACGGTCGTTTTGTTTATCGGATTCATCGGTCACCCATGTGCGAATACATGATCAATTTCATTCATAAACTCAAACATTTGCCAGAAAAATACATGATGAATAGCGTATTGGAAAATTTTACTATTTTACAAGTAATATTTAAATATTCTTTTTAATTGCATTTTTAAAATTTAGTTAAGAATGTCAATTGAAACTAGAAATATAAAGGAAAAGGATAAATATTTTGCTTTATTAAGAAAGGAAAAATTGAATGAACACGAACCTGTTGCTTGGCAAATGTAATCTTTACAGCTTAGCAACCGATCGTACATTTGAGAATTTCTTTCTCTTCTTTCTCTTATTGAATTTCAAAGGTTACTTTGCTCGAAACAACATTGGATTTATCCTAGAAAAATTTATTATTTAATATATTAATTGTTTTCTATTTAATTTTTTCTTATTTTATTTATTTCCTTGTCTTAATTACATAACTTAAACATTACAAATCACTTTTATGTGCGTTTTATAATCACTTTAATGCAAACTCCGTATCATTTTATGTGTTATTATCATAATAAAATGTAATAGTGTAATTATAATTTCTATTTCAGGTGGTTACGAACCGAGACACGCAAGAGACGTTACTATGCATCGCTTACGTATTTGAAGTATCGACGAGCGAACATGGAGCCCAGCATCATATATATCGGCTAGTTAGGGACTGATAAAAAGTTTTTAACAAACACAGATATTTGAATAATATTTTTTTGCTTTTTTAATATCGAATTTGCTGTGTTATTTCATCGTCAGTGCCTCGTCCAAAATGCCAAAAGATTATACGGGACCTGGGGGTTTTTTAATATAAATTTTTTTTTAAAAAAAAGGGTTGTTTTTCGATTTTTAATTTGAAATTTTAATTGACTAGTCAACGTTTGTGAATTTAAGTATACACGATAAAACTACTCATTTTCTACTGATATTTTTTAAAAATTAATATTTCGAGTGGCTGTGTTTTTAATTGTCATCATTTGTAAAATATTTTTTTTCATTTTTCTAGTGCCATTGATTTTGTTTTCAAATAATAATTATTGTATAAAACGAGCAATTTTTTTCTTTTTCTTATTTTCTTAATGGGAAATTGTTTTTGATCTGAAATTTTGTTTGAAAACATTTTTAAAATGTCCAAAAACGACTGAAATTTGTTTTTATTATTTTCTTCAATTGCAGCTTAATTTTCTAAATACAAATGCCTATAAAATGGTTACTGTATTAAATAGTAATCAAAACTGCCCTGTATTGATGTGAATCAGCATTGTATAAGTGCCTTTATGTAAAATGATGGGGGGGAAATGGAAATTGTTAGTTTTAGTGAAATTGATAATAATTTTTGTGCATATCTTGTGAATAATTTTTAAATGGTGATGGTATAAAGTATATAAATTTATAGAAAAATATTTGAAAAAAAAAATTATTAGAAACTCTTCGCAAAGCGTTTATTTTATTTTCATTTCAAATTTTAATATTAAGGATTTTATTAATATTAAGGTTTTACGTGTTGTTTTTTTTTTTCCAAATTATTTTGTAATGGTCACGAAATTATTTTTTTTTTAAATATCGATTTCAATAATAATGGCGGCTTGTGTAACTTTAACTTGCAACTTTTCGTATTTTATAATATTTTACATCATCGATTTATAAATTTTATAGTTTTCATTCAATCAATAATTTTGTTTTGTTAAATCTCATTGTGTACATTTTTATAGGAATAAAACATTGAAAATGATTTTTTTGAATATTTTAAAATTTATTTTAATTTAATATTCAATTATTTATTAATAAATCAGTTAAATTTAAATTCAAACAAAAACAATATAATAAATAAAAAACCGCCATTACTCGAGTAGATGGCGGGCAAGGGGAATTTGTGCGCATGCGTAGTTTTTGAAGGGATATTCAATGAATGAACAACCGATGTCTAGATTATAACATTGTATAGATAAACCAAGGCATTTAAAAGTCGAAACTGGTTAGTTTTAATTAACTAATTAGATTAAATACTAATTCGAATATTAATTTTGTCGGTATTTCGTCTTTATTCGTTATTTCTATCAGGTCGCAACACCATGACTTACTTCGGTATCCACGTGGGTTCGAGTACAATATCTTTAGCTATTATTCAGGTTATTACGATTTAAAAATACAAATTAGAAACAAATAAATTCTCGCAAATAACTTTACAGGGAAACGACGTCGATATTATAACGAACGATGCGGGCGATAGGGTAACACCAGCCGTCGTTGCTTTCAATGGCAAAGAAAAGGTAAATTGAAAAAAATTACAAATTCAAAATAAAATTTTTTTTAAGGTTGTAGGTATCGCTGCTCGACAAGGATTAATACGAAATGGAGAAAATACCGTTACACACGTTAAAAAATTATTAACTTGTAAATTAGACGAATTTATCATCGAAAAATATAATTCGACGCATGCGTGTAAAGTATTGGTTTTGTAATAGCAGAAATTGTACAAAATATTAATTTTTTTCATTTAATTTCTAGTTAATTTCAACTAACAGTGGTAAAATATATTTTAATATCGACTCGAATAATGCCGAAACTCCACAAACTGTCTTAAGTGCTATGTTATCCACATTAATGGGTATAATTAATTTATTTTTAATTTTATTTAATAATAATATTTCGTTAATAAAGAAACTGCAAGAAGTCGATGCGGTAAATTACCATTGTACGAAGCAGTTATAGCAGTTCCGTATCGTTTTACTGATTCTCAACGTGATTTATTCAAGTATTTCATTTTAAAAAAGAATTGAAATTGATTTATAATTTTATTTTATTTTGAAGGGAAACCGCAACGAAATGTGGATTTACAATTTCGCAAATTATTTCCGAACCGTCCGTGTGTCTTTTAGCTTATAATATCGGACAAGTTTCAAAAGAAGATTGTTATTGCGTTGTTTATCGTGTCGGTGGTCAATCGTTAGACGTAACTGTTGTTTACGTAAGCGCTGGAATTTATAAAATCATTTGTTCGATTCACAAAGACGATGTTGGTGGTGATACAGTTACTCAATTATTAGTTAAACATTTTGCAGAAGAATTTCGACGGTATTAAATTTATTTATAGTTGAATTTGGTTTGATATCGTTTTTATTTCATAGGAAAATTTATTGCGATGTGTACGAAAGTCGTCGTTCGGTCGCTAAATTGAATTCCGCAGCTGAAAATTGTAAACATATTTTATCATCCGTTAGTACAGCGCAATGTTTTGTCGAATCTTTGCACGAAGGTGCCGATTTCAATTGCAATATTACAAGGTATTTAAGTTAATTATTTTTTTTTACAAAATATTTTATATTTTTGCGTTTTTAGAGCTCGTTTTGAATCTCTGTTGAAGCCACTCATTTCTCAGTTATTAAAACCGATCGACGAAGCATTGGAAAAGGCCGAATTGACTTATACCGATATTAAACGAGTAATTTTTATTTTTTTAAATGAAATTTTAATACTTATAATATTTATTTATTAGGTGGTATTAGCTGGCGGTGCGATGAAAACACCGAAATTACAAGAAAGTGTAAGTGAAGTTTTTAAAGACGTTGAAATTTTATCGTCTATTCCTATGGACGAAGTGATTGCGATTGGCAGTGCTCGTCAAGCTGCTGTTGATAAAGTGAAATTTGATACTCAAATTAAATGTATTCAACGTGGTATTTACATAGCGGTAAATTAATAATTTTAACGTTTTATTTTGATCAATTTTGATTTTTTATTTTTTTAAGGCAATTGAAAATGGAATTAGGAAATTATTTTCTATTTTTCCACGTCATACAATCATTCCAGCGCATGCTCAAAAGTCTTTTACCGTACCAGCCGAACAAAAGTCTTTGTGTATTGAAATTTGGGAAAAAAATGATAAAAAAGAAGATGAAAGTTTAAAATTGGGCAAAATTGTATTGAAAGAACTTCCAAACGAACCTGAAATTATCGCTACTTTTCATTTGAAAAGGTTTGGTTTTTGTATTAAATTAATCTTTAATTTTTATTAATTTTTATTATTTATTTTAGGGATGGTGCATTACACGTAACGTGCTGTGAAAAACGAAGTTCTTTTAATTCTGGCATTACGATCGAATCTTTTACATCTTAGGAACTTTTTTTTGACTATTTAATTAAGCTCGTAAATTCATTAGTTGGTTTTATTATTTTATTGAAAAAATTAATTATGTCAAACTCGTTTATTAATGGCTAAATAAAACGTTAATTTTATATTTTTTGTTGTTTTCGTACTCTGACACGAGGTGGCTCTGGTTAGAATTTAAAAATTTACTTAAAAGACAATTATTTATTAATAAATTTCATTCGATATATTTAAATTGCAATTTTTATTTACATAAAATTAGTTTTTCATTAAAACGAAAACAAATCGAATTCCTGAATTCGGTTCCGACTTGGTCACTGGTCGATCAGCTGCCATATTGAATGACTGAAATTACATAGGTGCTTCTTGCACGAAAATAAGACTCGAAATTCAGGTGTATAATTGTAAATATGGACTCGAAGATATTACGTATCGTTTTAATCTCATTTATAACGCATTGTTATGCCGAGGACAGAGACTTAAGTTTAAGTGAGTATTCAACTAATATATGCAAATAGAATTTTTAAAACTTAAAAACGTTTACGACGATTAATGCCGATTCGTCCGAATTTTTTAATCAATAATTTTCATTTCCAGATTTATTAAACTGTGTTTTTTAAATTACTAAATGAAGAAATAGCAATTTGATTGCTTAAAAAATAAACAAATTAAATTTATTGAAGCATTTAATGTTATTTGTTTAAATAGTTTATGGATTTTTGTAAAATTTTTGTAATTTTTGTAAGACCCGATATACGAAGGACCAAAATACGTAAAGGAAGGAAGTCCATTTGAAATAAGTTGTTTTACAACTGAAAACCAAAATCCAGAATGGTCAATATTACCTAGAAACGATTCGGGTTGGAATGTAGCGAGAAAAGCAGCTGGAGAACCATCTGAGAGTTTGCCTGGCACAATAGAGCGATATTTGTATTTGAAATTTGGTAGGGCAACTTCAGCTGATGCTGGCAATTATACATGTCATTCATCCAGCAAAACTTATCACGAAATTATTATTATAAATGGTAAGATTTAATTTTGCCAAAAGCATGAAACCTGAATGATTTTTATGCAGTTTTGTGGTAACAAATTTAGGTTTTAACAATTGAAATTTATATGAATTTTCAATATAAAGTCAATAATAGATTAATAATACAACTAATTGTAAGCATGATTTATATGCATTTTTTATTTCAGCAATTAATTCTAACTAAACTAGTGAAAGGAAAATATTACCTAATAATATTAAAATAATTTATTTATAGAAATTTTAACTCCAACCGAACTTACCGACGGTGCTTACGTCATACATTTATACGAGAAATTTCAACTGTATTGCAACTTGACGACGACCCCGGACGATGTCAGTGCCGTGGGAGTCGAATGGTAAAAACCAAATCGTTAGAATCTACAAATTGGAATTAATTTGAATTAATTTTATTTCTAGGTATTTGGATGGTGAAAAATTAGAATCAAGTTCTCGGATCGAATTTTTATCCAACAATACGTTATCGATAGAAGAAGCTCTTGAAACCGATTGCGGTCTGTACACCTGCAGTGCGAATATCTCCGACGTCGATTACAACAACACCATTTTCGTGCAATGTGAGTTTATACAATGTAACGAAAATTACGCTGAGAATTAATGGATTAAATTACAAACAATTAGCAAAACCTTATACGGAGTCGAGTTTCGAAGGGGCTTCGATGAATAAAGTGGAAGGCGAAGATCTTCACGTAAATTGCACCGCTTATGGGATGCCGAAGCCTCAGATATATTGGTTAAAAGGTATTTAGAGATGGTTGACAACATTTTTTAAAAATTTAATTGTCCGTATTTTCCAGATGGGGTAAACATAAGCGATAGCAATAATTCCCGTTACGTCATCGACGGCGCTTCTGGCACGTCGTATTTTACTATTCTGAAATTAGAAGAAACCGATCGAGCGATATACGCGTGTCTCGCCGTTAATCCTTTTGGCAGGTCCGAAAAAGATATTTTAGTTCGTGTTAAAGGTACGTGCTAAATTTGCATCTGTTTACGGTTAATGCTTTTATAGTCGAAGTAGTAAATCCATCAAA
>JAQFZU010002269.1:0-10140 GCA_034696185.1 Henia vesuviana | reverse complement strand
ATAATACACTCTGCATAACATGCTAAAGTATAAAATTAAAAATTATAATTTGTATAATAATAATATTTGATAATAAAAAGAATATTTTTAAATGCTAAACTTTGAATAAAAAAATACTATTGTCTTATTTTTCTACTTCCTATAGTGCGCATGTAGAGAATTATTAGGTTGGATGATACACATGATCAGTTAATCAGTTGTGCTAAAAATAAATAAAATCAAATTAGAACGTTATTATGATTAAATGTAAATAATTCTTACAACATCCCATTTTGTGGAATTTGCCGGTTTCATAACAAAGAGCAAAACAAGTTTCTTTTTCCGATAGTTCGTCTTGAAAAAATCCATGACATTCTTCGAAACATTTTAAAACGATACTTCGACAACGGCGAATTTTTTCTTCAGTTTCGAGATGAACCAAATCTTCGGCACGTGTTTTTTGAAGAACAATTAAAGACAATACAACAACAAATACAACCTTCATTATATTTCTTCTTCATTAATGAAGTATGGTTAAGGGTAAGGGGATATGAACACTGCACTGCAGGGTAAAGATGGCGTAGAGTAGTAATATGCAGCTTGCGCAAAACTAAAAGGTGAAGGGAATATTGATTCTTAATGTTGAGCTTTCGGTAGATGGGGAGCTGAATGACATCACGTTTTTCCAATGATTGGATTTTACTTTAAAAATTTTTTTGGATAAAAATTGATGCGAGGGAAATTTAAACTATTTTATTCAAGAGTATAAAAATGAAATCTAAACTTGTTAACATTACACAGTTTCATTATATAATGTAAAATTAGCTTGGTTTTTTTCTTGAGATAATTACGACCTCTTAGTTAGATCCACTGAAAAATAAAAAAAAGTTAAGTTAGATTATAAGTGGACATAATATTGACTAAAATTCAATATTTGATTAGTTTTGGATTCTTCTGGACCTTGGTCTTGCCACCTTTGATTACTAATTTTATTTCTCAAATTCACTCTCGCTATTCTGTATTGCCCAACAATTTTTTTTTTTTAAATTCGAAACTGAATTAATTCCACTTACAACACCCCAATGGATGAAAGTTTCCATCGTCATAACATTGGCCAAAACAAGTTTCTTTCTCTACAGTTTCTTCTTGCTGCGAGAAGTGACGGCACCGTTGGAAACAGTGAAAAATAATACTCCGACAACGCTCCAATCTTACTTTAGCATCGAGATGCGTTAAATCTAAATCAAAATAACGCACAGCTAATGATAACTGCGCAATAATTAAACATGTCATAAAAAATAACAAAAGCTTCATTTTCTGAACCTAAGAAATAAATTAAACCAAATTTTAGTCAACAATAATTTTCTTAAAAACAAACCGTAATTCTTTGATGATTTAAACCAAAGGGTCGTCTTGCTCCAACCTAAAACGTTTTCAAGTTCCAAATAAATTAAATCCGATTTTCACAACTTCAACTTCATGAATAATTTTTCTTATGCAATGATTTAAAGCTACTTATCTAATATCTACACGTGATTAGCTATCAAATGTCAAAAATTAAGTAAGAGAAAATAATAGAATACAATTCTAGTTTCAACTCAAACTAAACAAATTATTAAGAATTGTAATAACTTATATCACTATATGACATTGCAATATCTCTACCGTTATTCTGCTAAGATTATTTTACGAAAAACAGTTAAATATAAAAGCAGGAAATTAAATTCAATATAGTCATTGAGACTGGTTATATATTCAAATCAATGTTCAAAGTAACTCGAGCAGTCATTTAATTGACATGATCTTCATAGTCCAGAGTTTAAAACTAAATTTAAAAATGTTAAAAAGTATATGTTATCATCTTAAGAATGACCCAAATGGCAATTAATATTGTATGAAATAAAGAAATTGCTTCAAGTAATATAGAAACAACATATTAATTTTTATTTTATTATATAAAACACTTTTTTTTTTCAAATATTGTATTCATATAAAATCAAAAAGCAGCAGCGTATAAAATACAATATGTCAGAAAGGCTTTTTATGCATAGCTCAAAAATCTTTCGTAAACAATAAAAGTAGATAAATAAAAGAAAAATGTTGCTACCAATATATTGATCCAAACACTCGATATACAATGCCCTCATAAGCACACTGTATGCAACATGAACAGGTAATTTACAATAACTACAAAGTCGACTCCACACCACTACTATTTCCATCAGTCTGTAAACTAGTACTATCAACACTAACACTATCGCTGTCTATACTCTGTGGACTGGAATAACTGGCTGCCTCTTGGAGACGCATAAGCATGCTGAGCTACAAAAAAAAATATTCAGAATTCAATTTTATAATTTAAGGATAACGTATTACCAATGGGTCAGTTTCATTGCCAGTCCCGTGAGCATTTTTTGGATTTCCAGAGCTTGGTCCCAAATTTCCATCATAACCTACATCTTCTGGCCTTAACCGCAGAAGACTTGGCCAATCTGATGGGGGTGATCCAGGAGGCCAGGGATATGTTTCTAATACCCATGCAGCAGGATCCTCCCATGGTGCTCTTCTTCCATATAACTGTTAAAAATAATTATTTTATTTTATTTTGTTTCTAGTAAATTTTGTAAATGCCGTACAACCTGTAAGCCTTCCCTAACGGCATCAAGTACATAAGGCACTACGGAGTAATTCCATAAATCGGTAAACCAAATTTGCGACCCAGATATATCGTTAGGGCAAGACAAAAACAGTCTCGGTCCTAAGACAATTAAGATAATTTAATAATAAAATAGTTAAAAAAAATTAGTTGAATAAATAAATGCTTTACCGATTGTCACATCTGATGAACTGTGGGTTTCTAGGAACTTGTTGAGGTGTTGCCATACTTTAGACATCCAATCAATGACTTTGGCTAAGTCGTTGTTACATTCTGCAGTCTTCACCTCATGTTCAATCAATTTCCTTCTCAAAAACCGACCTAAAAATCCCAACACTGGCTCCATATGATTGGCACATAAAATCCACCTAAGAAAAGCACATTTCGGGTTAATTTTAAATTCTAAATTTCTAATTCTAGTTTCATTACTGTACCTAAAATTGTGGTGGAGTTGTAAATTTGTAGTTGAACATGTAGTATGATTCATAGTTCCAATAATATAAGGACTAAGCCAATAAAGATTTAAATCAATAATTAATAATATAAAATATTATCTTAACCTGTTACTTATTACCACTTTTGATATTTGGCATTAAGAAATCCATTAAAAACTTCGCCGAGCGAACCAACGTGATGTAGATTATCCAGTATGATTACACTCGGTAATTCTGATGGATTGCTGCTTTCGCACTGTTCAGCTACATTTGACAAGTACTGTCTCAGTTCCTTAGCTGATTTATGATCGACGCTAAATGTGGCTATAACTCCCGGTGTTAGATCTTTCCCAGACCTAATCACAAAAAATTCAATTCAAATGTAAAATAATTTACAAATATTGTTTCAAATACCTCAACACCAAAAACTCGGACAATCGCTCTGCTAAATAAGTCTTCCCAGTTCCACTGGGTCCGCATAAAATAATTCTCCGGAATTCAGAAAGCAGCGAAATGTACCTCTGCATTATTGATTTTGGTGTGAGTGTTTCGAAAGCTAATGCGTCTACGCTGTTATGTTTAGTCCCTTTCAATACAATACGAATATTAGCATCATTGCCTACTAAGTAACCACATGGTAGCAAGTCCGGAAGATCAGAATCTAGAAAATTTAAATTTAATGTTTAAAAAACAATTTTTTTTTTAATTTTTAAAAATTCACCTTTCGAACGTGTAATTTCGCCGATATGGTAACTTATAACACTTTCGGCATTTAAACCTAAATTCGATATTGGATCGACCCTCAACACGTACTCCTGAAACAACAGGAAACAAAGTTTAAAAAAAAAAAACATTAAATTTTGAAATGTTTGTCAGCTCCCTTACCTTGAAAATTCTCCTCACAGCTGTATCCACCAAATCCCATTTTGTCTTCCCACTGATGTAAATTCCTCCAATAATTACCTCCGCAACTTGCTGGCCTTCAACTGACTTCATGTACTTCTCGTAAATGCCATGACATCCAAGCAAGACAGAAATAGTAACTTTCTTTCCAGTTTTATCCACTGCATCAGCGAGTAACATATCTTAATAAGATAAAATTCTTATTTAAAAAAAATAAATCATGAGTGTAATAAAAGTAAAAATCTCACCGACACTGGTGGGCGCTGACATTTCAGAAGCACTTAACCGACGATCGAGTGAATCAGTTATCTGTAATGAACTCTGCGACGATGTAAGTGATGTAGTCTTAACGAGCTTCTGAAGCCGCTCGTTATCATGTTTTAAATTAACCATTTCAGACTGCAATAATAATGAATGTAACATATTTAATATTAAACAAACAAATTAAATTGATTAAGAATTTACCTTCATTTTAGTTACAGTTTCTTTTAACGATTCGAGTTGATGAGCCGACGATAACGCTTCTAATCGAATATCTGTTAACACCATATCTTTTTCACGCAATTGTTTTTGCAATTCTTGGACTTCAGGCGCCTCTTCATTTTTATCGTAGATACTAATTAAAAATAAAATAAATCATATACAATAACAGCAAAAAAAAATTTAAGAATTTTTTAAAAATTTCCTAAATTTACTTACGCTGATGATGAATGAGACACTTTCATCCCTTGTCCATTGGGCCCGTGTGACGAATTGAGCAAGGGAGAATTAGGAACAGACTGCAGCTGGCGCATATCTTCGACATCCGACACCGAACCGTTCTTATTTTTCTTACTTCTTGAAAAAGCTTTACTGAATGAACTCCTCAGCTAATTTTTTTAAAAAAAATTTATTTACATATAAAAAAAATATATTCGATCAAAAATTTTAAAATTTATTTACCCATCCTTTTTTCTTCTTCTTTTTCAAATTCAAAGCATCGTTACTTTTTTGCGAATTTCCACTCGTTTGACTCGCAACACTACACGCACTAGACGCACTATTAATGCTCGACATGCTGTCAGTTGATAACTGACGACTGATTCGATGTTCTTGGAGAGCAGCTAATATAAAATTTCCAAAATTAAAAAAAAAATTACATGATGAAACCAAATTGAATTTTTACATGCAGTTAAATTCTATTATTAAACTACACAAACACATTTCAACACAATTAATTTTTAGTTTGTTAGTTGGTCTCACCAGAATCTTTACTACTGTTAAATGTATGCCTTCGGACTAAGTGAGGCGTAAGGTGGGGCGTACTTTGGAAATGCGTCGGATTCAGTCCAGCGTCAACACTTCTTTTACGTAGAGAATCTATGGTCGAACGCAGTTCATTCAACTCGCAATCCTTTTTTGAAACCAATAAAATTAAAAAAAAAAATTTATGAAATTACGTCTTCCATTAGTAATAAAATACAATTAACTAAAATAAAACTACACATAACTAACAAAAGAAAAAGCAACACATGTAAATTACTTTCTGCTCAGCATTGGCAGTCAAAGTTTGTAGGCGGCATGTCATATTTGAAAGAGACTGTTCAAAAGCGGCAACAACGTGAGCCTATAAATAAACAAGCAAAAGCGGAAAAGCTTGAGTGCATCACTTTAATCTCAACTCATAAAATTAAGACCATTCACACTGCTAAGCATAATCTTGCTAAATCCCAAACTCACATCTTACCATTCTGTATTCCATGCTTAAACAATGCTATTATAACACACGTTAACAATATTAGCAAATAAAAACAAATAAAAAATATAAAATTTCAACACAAGGTTGATTTCAACATAATAAAAATTGGTACCAAAGGCTTGACTCATTATTCTATTTTGGTAGCCATAATTTAGACAAGCAAACGTCAAAATCATCTCAATCCAACAACATAAATATTAATTAATTCAAAGCTTTATTATTTACCCAATGTGATGGCTGATAATTCGTGACAGCAATGAGAGTTTAACAAAATTATGTAAATAAAAAATTTGTTATTAGCTATGTAAAATACTATGCCCTTAATGTAAGGATAAATTAATAAAATTTCTAACTTACCACATTTTAGAGCAAAAAATTAGGACAAAATCAAACCCAACACAACGAATAGCACGACTAGCGAGCACTCCAAACAAAGTTTAGACTGGAAATGGGGGAATGCGCCTCTCTATGCTATATAAAAGGGGAAACCAGCAGCTGATAAGTTACATTCTTTGCAAAGAGGGGAACTAGGGTGGGCTTCAAAGACTGACTGACTGGTTGGGCCCTTCACCTTTTTATAGCCTTAAAACTGACAGATCCTTGTCAACTCTCAGTTTTTTAATGAGAAAAAAACTTTCTGCAGTAAAACTAAATATTTAAAATTTTAAATAAAGACTAAAAACTAAGCGATAAAAAGTAATAATAATAAGTTAAACGTACATATTTGTCTTCTGATTTATTAACTGTATCTAAAATAGATGTATCGTTTGTAAACGGGCATGACTGATGTCTTCTTTTTCTGGTTGCGATTTCCCACCATGGGATGTCGCGGTGAGGTCTGAAGCGCAAACCGACTGGAACTTCGTACAAAGGTTCCATTTGAGGACTCCATTGACTGTTTAATCTATGAAGGGATCGACTTGCCGTCACTACATTATTTCCTTGAAACTCTGCTGCAGCTGGTAAATCGAGTGCACTGACAGTCGATGCTTTGCCAATTGAATTGTGGGCATTTTTTCGTGCAGTTTTCGTGCGAGGCAAAGTGCATAAATCGCTCGGTTCAGGTACCATGTTAAAAATGAAACTGTACGTTCCTGACATTGTTGTTATCTGAAATTTATACGTTAAGAAGCAACATACATCGTCTCATAAAACATTGAGATGCGATAGTGTTTTGGCTTGGGCCAGCGAGTTTGATTAAAATAACTTTTTTCATGGGAACGGTTAAGAGGTCTTCATTTGAATTTAACAGATTATGTAGATTATTATGAAAATTAAAACAGTTAAAAATAATGTTCTACTTCCAAACCGTTGACATTGGCTAATTGATTAATAAATACTTAATTAAATCCTTAATTCTTAAAAACACATGTTAAAATAAGTTTTAGAAAAAAAATTCTTATTTTCCCAATTTATTCATCGATTGATTTTCTATTACTAAAATTATTTATTTTAAAAAAAAAATCTGTCAAATTCACGTTCAAGAATTCCAACGAGTAGAATTTTCACCCTCTTTAACCTCTGGCTTATACTCTATTATTACGAAATTTTATGTGACCAGAAAAAAATTATATGGGTCTTATTAAAAAAAAATAATTTTGAAATGATCTAAGAAGCAGTTAATTCTTATTTAACATTTAAATAATAAAATTTAAAAAAAACCTCATGTAATAAATATAAATAAATAATTACCAAATTATATAAATTGGCAATTCCAATTTAATGAATCAACCTCACAAAAACATTCATTTCCATTTTAAAAAAATTAGTAATTATTTTTCAAAAAATAAAGCCTCGCAGCAAAAGAATTGACAAGAACCGACTTCAACCCCACTCAACTCAAGTCAGATACGCTGTATTCATTTACCAATTACCAGTCCTCTGTATCCAAAATAAAACAGGATACAATTGTTTCCAGCTACAATCTGCATGGTGACTGATTTTTCAAATCTCGTGTTTGTTTTTTGACGAGAGCGACTTTGCTTATTTTTTATGCTCGGATAGTTTCACACAACAATTTTCACTCGAGGCAAATGAACTCCAAAGCATTCGTCGATTCGTAAAAACAAATAAAAATAATATTTAACACCACCTTTTATCCTAAAATTTAGAAAGGATACGCCATCGCAATATACTCATTCCATTTCATAAAGAACCAAGTCGATAGTCACAACATAAACACAGTTTGCACGCTGATCCCATTACTCCACACACTGTCAGTAATCAAGGGCAAATCCATCACACACTAGTTCTTCTGTGTTGTGTTTAAAGCGAGACTGAATTCACTCGTTATGAGAATTACTCACGAGGAGTAAAATATAGGTTGTTGCTATAGCAGTAGCTGCTCTTTGAGAACGAATCCACAGTAAATGCTAAACCAAAAAAAGTTTTAGCTCTACTTTCTAAGATAAAGTTCTCAGTCAGTGTTTATCTCAACAGCTGCCTCTAAAATGAGTCAGGCAAGGTTGAAACCACACCTCCTGCTGACCTCACTTCATTATGCAGGGCTTTTTAAATACGAATGGAGTCGTAGCAAAACGAAAAATCACATGGATTGAATATAAATCCCATATGAAAATTATAAAAATAAAAAAAAATAAAAAAATTGTTTTTTTGAGAATTAAAAAAATGGAAAAATTTTTATTCAAAACTTGTAACACTTGAATTGCATATCTGATTGTAATTCTATATTAAGAAAGTAATTCAGAAAGAAACCTTTTAGTAATTTTCTTTATACGATGGGTCCGTGGAAACGATAAAAGTCAAAAGGAGGCGAATGTTCACTATTAAGATAAATTTTTCAAGGATTCGTTGAATTATTTTACTCTCAAAGTGGAAATGAAATTTTTTTCTATTCTTTTATCAATATAATAATAATTATTTTAATATTATTCTTTAATTACTAGTTGAAATTCAAAGCTATTAATTTCTCATATAAGGCCATCCCAGCTATTTGCGCGTGTCATTGATATCGAAGGACGACAGGTATCATTAATGATATGCGTACAGAGTTTAAATATAAATGGGATAAACATTAAAAAAAAAGTGAAATTTGCACCAAAATGCTTGTTAAATTATAATGCGATTGCATAAGGTGATTTATAATCATCTTATCTGATCTTCAGCCGCTTAAGTTGCTTTTTAATCATTATTAGGAAAAGCGGTTATGCATCGCATTTATGAGTAGCGAAAAAAATTTAATGAGGAATTAGAATAAAATAAAAATAAAAATAAAAAAACTTATGTTTTCACATTCAAGAAAAATAATTTGAATAATTTTTTTTTTAAAACTTACATTTCCACTTAATTGCGATGTCAAGTTCTGAACTTTGTCGTGAGCTTCGATCAGTTCTCGACGCAATTTGTGAATTTCATGATTGTGTTTATCATCAACCTATTGGAAAATCAACCAAATTGCAATAAATTCGAATTTTTTTTGACATATTACAGTAATTTTAAATGTTAAAATTTGTTCCAGCTGTTCTATTCAATTTATTTCTAGTGATTTAATGTTTGTGATAAAATTGGGGTGATCGACATGTGAATTTACCTTTTATGCTTGTTCATCATAATTATGGATTTAATGATAAATGGAAAAAATTAAAATTATCAACTTGATCAATGCCAATGAACCTCTATGGTTTTCTTTTACAGAAGGGTAAATTTAAAGTTTCGATCGATATAGCTGTGAATTTAAACTTTATTTATTCATGAATATTTTTGTTTTTCTCGTACCATCTACATAACGTTATTCCTACGGGTGTAATACAACCACATTTGTAAACACTTGAAAAAATCGATAAGTTTCTTCCCACTACATTTAAAGAAAGAATTTATATCTTTTACACTTTAGTGAAAAGAAACATCAAAGTGTATGTTCTACAGCACTTCATCTTTTTGAAGTGGAGTGACTTTAGGTAGTATTGGTGTGTGTTTGTAAAGGCGTATATTGGCAGTGGGCTTTACTGTTCTTAACGAAATTATGTCATTTCCTGCACTACATAATCCTTTATGATAATGCACTTGGTAATGAAAAATACGACTGCGATACATTAAGATAAAAAAGTCAAAATGATTGTAAAAACTAAAAGCTCTTAGTATGTGTATTTATATTCAAATAATTAATAATGCAATTAAATATAAGCTTGTATTAAAATTTTTGAAACTAGTCTCTCATTATTTTAAATTTGGCTTAACTCTCATATAATTGATATCTGAAATTGCTATTAAAGCCAAAAGCCGAGATAAAGAAATCATGTTTTTACTTCATTCGAAATAGATGAAGCTATCTAAATGATAATGACAAATTAGCTGCCTGCTCGTTAATAAAGAAGCTAGCAACCCAATAAAACAACTTAGGTTTAGATTGAGTTGACACTATAAGCATTATCTCTAGTGCCATTCTCCAAGGAAATTCTTGAAGTTTGTAC
>JAQFZU010002268.1:0-10143 GCA_034696185.1 Henia vesuviana | reverse complement strand
TAAAGAATCGTCAATATCATGATAATTTCTCCACAAATTGCATGTTTCAGCTATTGCAGTATAGTTAGGCTACAATAAAAATCAAAAATATAATAAAATATTATTCACATAGCTGTATGCCATAAAAGTACGATTGACCAGATCTAGAAATTGGTAATTTACATCTTTTTTACGACATGACCTTAAATTCAGATGTACGCCAGTAAAAGTAAAAACAACTTGAGGGTCACTAGTTAGACCAGGCGTCTACTTTTAATTTTCTAAATTTTACATTCAATTCTTATCAAACTACTAATATGGAGAATTATATATTTAATAATGCAATCGGTGGTCATCGTAAATGTATAAAACTATTTTGAATCATGAGAATTGATATGCAACATTGAAAAAAATAACCCCAGAAAAGAAGAGGATTGTTTCAATAACAAATAAGAAAGCATCATTCTGAGAAGTAGAATTCAAAATTCAATGCATATGATGGCATCTATATTTCTATTCCGATTTACTATCACTGCCTGTAAATTCAAATTTTAATAGTACTCTGGTCAACCTTGCTGGTTAGTGGCATGCCTCTAAGGATAGGTTTTATCAACACCAGTTAATCTCTAAATTCAGTTTAAATCGTATGCATTTAATGTTAATTAAATGGGAGTAATAAGGTATAACGTTTTAAAATTAAAGTTAAACTTACTGAATAACCGATTGAATTCTGATAAAGAGGCCATTCACAAGAATAGACAATTTTTTGTCCTGTTGCATTTAGGTATTTTCCAAATTCAGGATAACCTGCAATAAACATTTAATTGTAAATTGTAGATTCAAAAATTAATATTACCTGTATCCATTGTCTTTGGATCAGAATTACATCCATCAACTTTAAGATAATCAATATTCCATTCAGCAAATGTCTTTGCGTCATCTTCCATATGACCTATCAGACCAGGATATCCAGCACAAGTTTTTGTTCCGTAATCCGTATACATTCCAAATTTCAGTCCTTTATTATGTATCTGTAAAAAAAAATATTTTTTAAGTTTTATTCATTTTATAGTTTAACTCATCAGTTAAAATCGAATTATACATAATCTGATAAGTTTTTAATTCCACTTGGAAATCTTTTGCCATCAGCTTGAAGTTTTCCATGTACATCTCGTTCGTTATCCATCCAACAATCATCCATAATAACAAATTCGTAACCCACTTCTTTGTAACCATCAGCGGCCATTCGATCTGCCATATCTTTGTATAAACGTTCACTAAAATTGATATTAAACTTATTTACACATCAGTAGCTACATGCAAAATTTAAAATATTTTCCATTTTAGTTGGGTTTAGTTTTGTTTCGTATTCAAATAAATGTGATAAGACCAAAACTCAATTAAAACACAAAAAAATTTTAGATTTTGAATTCAGCAGTGTTTTTGAAAAATTAACAGTAAAATTAAAATGTACCTTATACAATTTTCTGGATCTGTGTCGCAGTTAAGATTGCATCTAAATCGTTGCCAGGAAAGCCAGCCCATAGGTGGTGTACGAGCAAGACCATTGTCCAGTGCCAAAACTGGCGTAAACAACAATGCACAAAGCCAAAACATAATCATGACTAAATGTGAAAAATATATGTAATTTAATGCTTTTATACCCTTTCTATTTTAGATTATAAATGATAATAATGATGAATCAGTCACAAGATATTAATATCTTGATATCTCGCCATTTCAATTATCTCGCCATTTCAAGAAAATGGCGAGATAATTGAATTAATACGTATTACACAAAAATGTCCTAAATTTATTCTTTGTTGTTAATAGAACTAAATGCAACAGCAGTTTTATTAGACAAATTGCTAAAATTTTTTATACTTTTCTTAAAAGTATTGGAAAAGTATGGAACAAGTAACGGGAAATCGATACTTATACAAATAGTATTGGTATCCAACAGTATCGATGATACTTTTTTATGGAATTTATCGGTATCGGTATCGAGATACTTTTGTTTAGTATCGGGGACAACAATGATAATAATATGATAAATCTCAGTCACAAGACATCAAAAAATGGCATGATAATTGAATTAATGATGCATATATCACAAAAATGTCCTAAATTTATTCTTTGTTGTTGCCAAAACAGCAGTTTTTATTAAACAAATTTTATCATTTTAAAACTAATTTTGATTTGTGAAATACTAAGACTTCATACTCAAACTTTGAAAGCAGTTGAATGATAAAAAAAGTATACTGTAATCATTTATTTTAAACTAGTAAAATCCCGGTTGTCTTCTGTTTTTAATATTTGTATGGTTTATTTAATAAATATTGTAATTGCAGATATCGGTTATTTGTATGGTTTATTGATTATATTAAGTTGTTTTTTTGTTCAAGTTAAAGCTGTTGGGTAAACGATATTTTTTGTTAATAATGATGTGTAATCCACACAATGATGTGTAATGATGTGTAATGATCTGTAATGACGTGTATGATGATATGGTATTTTTTGATAATATTTTACTTTTATACTATCTTATCTTAATTTTTTTTTGAATGTGCATTTTTAATGATACTGACTGTTAATAAACACAACATCTTAAAATAGTTTCCAGATAAAACAGTTCTATAAAATTATCTGAAAAATCGTTCATGTGAAATGTTTTCTAAACTACGTTTTAAAATTAACAAGAAGCATTCTGCCATTTCGTTGGCCGTTTGTGGGATATGATTGCAGTAGTAATTGGGATATGATCATAATATTGCAAAGTACTTGTATTATGATTATACTTCCTGACATACGACCAATTGTAGGATTTCCATAAAATTTAATGGCCAGAAATGAACAAAAAAATTATGTGTTGATATTATATTATAACACTGATTGATTAGGAACAATTACCGAAACTTACAAACTTATAATGTTAAAGCAAAGATGGTGGTCATGGTCGTCGTTGTCCATGCAATCATGATCATCATCTTTGTTCGATCTTTACGTGGATTTAGATTTTTACGTGGAACTGAACCCGCAAAGCTCGAAGGATAAAACAGCGCCAAAAGTTTCCGCACGCTCCTTCCACAACGCGTGCATCTGGATAAGGATTACAAAGTTGCTTTTACGTCCGTCACGTACCCCCTGTGGTTCAGCGATCTGACGATCGCAGACGGAGGTGGGTTCCATTTGCTCAAACACCCGTGGCGAGTGCTCGCCTTTCCCGGTTACTCGCCCAAGTAAATCGTACTAACCATGACTTTTTTAGAAGGATTGAACACATTTTTGGAATGCATCGACGACCTGATGACGTTTTTGAACAACAAAGTCAAGGCAGAAAACGAGAACGCAAAAATAAACTTTGCTTGGACGGGTGACTAACGAGTCGCCATACAGTTGTTGAAAGGAACGCAAATCGCCCTTGCCGCAGCCCTGGCCAATGCCATCGGGGTCAAGAAAACGTTGCTCGATTACGACTATTACACCGACTGTAGCCAGACCTGCAAAGAGCAAATAAGATATCCAGCGCAACTTGTATCTGACGAGTGTTATTTGATATTGGAACAAGAAGCCGAAAACGACGTGGATTATTCTTTGCAACTGCCCGCAAAATTTTATTCCGCGTTGCAAGAAATATGCGAGCATTTGGATCACATTCTCGCGGACTATCCAATCACGGACAGAATGAGAATGGTCTTTCCACCGGCGTACGAGTCCGTCGTGCTGAGTCGCGACTTGGCTGTTTTCTTGGGGTTCACGCAAAGCGACAAGTCAAAAACTGAATACCACACGATCAAATCAAAATATGCCGAATACGAGTTTAAGTTTCAAAGCAAGCATTTGACCATTGTGATAAATTGTGACATTGTGACCGAAGAAATAATCGGAAACATAACGAGCCTTATTGCGAACCATAGCGCTTAAGGGTGACGTTCACGATTCATGATTGATCTAATGTTTGACTTTGTCACCATTGATTAATAGCATTTGGCATTGATTAACGATTTAGCTTGATGTGGAAATGAATTCAGTATGTACTTGACCCTTGAAAGCAACCGATGATGACAACTCCTTATAACTCTGTCTGACTTGGGGCCGGTGCTGTTACTATCGTGCAGTGATCTGGTGCATAGGTTGCGCATCTGCAAGTCGCCGTCCTTGTGTGTCAATGTATTTCTGATGGGATAAGTGTTGAGCAGAAGGATGAATCTTATGTCAATATTATGGGTAGTAAAATGCAACGGCTGCCCTGGGCAATGAGAGATACATCTCTTAGGTACCAATGATTATTGTCCCCGGAACCCCGAGAACTTTCTCCCCTTTTCTCCCCTTTTTTTCCCTTTCTCTAGTTGTATTGTCATTAAGTCGAATATATTTCATGTGATTGCATGATAATAGTTTGAACCAAAACGGAATGGATTCATCCCATTAGTGATGACCAGTGCGATGATGAACCGGAAGTTGGTTCAAGGTGTTGAATCAGCCGAGTAAGTGAATTCCAGAGGTCAAGGAATAAGAGATTGCATTGTTCGAAATACTGTGATTCACTCCATGTTTCAATAGTGTAGTCTGTGCTCTACCATGTGTTCCACTGTGACCTGATGCGTAACTGCGTGAGTACATAAGTAGTTTTTGCCATGCAGCCGTATTTTAGTGTTAACTGTGCTTATGTTTGCTAAGGTCACATAACGTAACTTTAGCGCTTTTGGGTCTTTAGTTCTTGTTAGTTTACGTTTAGCTAGTTTAGTGTTTTGTTCGGTTAGTCTAGATGGAGTTCTGCGTAACTATATATTCTGCCTAAAATTGCTATTTTTTAGTGATGATGATCAGAACCTGTTTAATTTATTAATGTGTAAATATTAGTAATTGTTAAATGTAATTGTAAATATTTTTTAGTTGTATATAATTGGGTGATTAATAAAATCCTGTCATGATTTGAGAAAAGAACAAAGTGAGATAGTTGTGTTTTTCCTTTATTTACCGGGTTTTAGTGAAACTAATTAGAGTGGGAAAAATCACCATCACACATGGTTATACAACAAACAATGCTAACCTTTCTGTAAAAGTTACGACAATTTTGGGATGAGAGGACTGTCACTTATGACACGCCAATTGACCTGAATAGGCAATATGACTCACTTGTCAGTGTAGGCAGAGAAAATGCCTTACTTTCAAGAGCTAGGGTATGGAACAAGGAAGTGGCTAGAAATAAACAAAAATTTTATTTCAGTAAACAAAGGAGGGAGGATTGGTTTATAATTGACGGCTTAGGACTCTTAAGAACAAACCTGTTGTTGAAAGCTGGCTCTAATTACTGTGCATTATTTAAAGACAAATTTGAGGGACCCTACTCTTAAGGGAACAATCCGAATGTAGACCAAATGTGTATAATGCTTAAACCTAAAATTTGAGAATCAATTGAGAATTGAGAATCAGCGAATAAAATCCGAACACTATTTAATAAAACTTTATATGGTCTCACAATAATTCCATTTTGTTGGGGAGTGTATGTGGATGTCTTACAATAAACAATGCTCTCTCGTTTAAACAGTGGAAGTGTGCTGGTCCCATAACCTAGAGGTCGATGGATTGAAAACATCCTCTGCTACCACTTGTCTTTGCTGTAATGATTATATCCAATCATTTAATTAATAAATTTAGGTTTACTGAAACTAAATTTTTGTGTTAAATTAAATAACAAACTTTTACAATAAATACATTAATCCAGTTATAAAATCTAATAGTTAAGTGCAATGCTTGATAAAATTATGCAGAATTGCACAAAGCAAAAGCAACTCATGCTTTGTATAGACTTGGACTGACATGTAATTGTACAATAAATATATATAAGGCCTGTAATAACTATACTAGATGCTATAACAATTAAATAAGAATACAAAAGTAGTTACAATTAATGTAGCTCAATATAATACATTAAATTTGTATAAAATAATTAATATTCAATTATACAATTATAAATCCATATCTAAATACAATGATTATCTATAAAATTAACAATGATATAAGATACACTCAATATACCTAATATTAATTACACTTACATTGTCTAAAGCAATAATAATATTAACAATAACACACTTTGAAATAGCCATGACTATAATCAATAAGACAAAAGGCAATCATCTATCTATTACAATAAAAGGAGGTCATCAGTTCACTAAATACCTTCTATATGTTTGTAGTTGAAGCAATGCAGGCATTGGTTGGTTGTAAATCCATGTTAAGTGTTCAGACCAGGTTATAGGCATCATTTGAGACTCACAGGCATTTTCTGGAATGTGAGAGGCATTGAATAAGCCAACGAGGTGAGTAAAAGCAAATTCGGCGACATTTGCATTTTGCTGGATTCTATGATGGTAACAAATGATTAATGCCATCTATAGACGAGTTTAGATGGTTTTTAAATTAACAAGAATGAATTGCCATTGAATTGTGATTGCTATTTGCCATTTTTTGTTTTATTTCAGGAATTTTTTAAGTTCCTTTTCTGAAACTAAGTTATTGAAGTTCCATGATGCTTTTGCTTGATTTTTAATTGAATTTTGAATAACAAATAGTAGCTACATTCATAAATTTTAAATTTTGAACAAATAAATTTTTCTTCAAATAAATGAGATAAAATAAAAAGTTAACTAAAACACAAAAATATTTAAAATTTAGAATGCAAAAATGTAATTGTTAAAAAACACTATTTGTTGTTGTTTTTGTTTTTATGGTATTTTTGTAAAAAAAACATATATTAACATCATATTTATCATATGTATTTATAATACATGAATTTTAAAACTTTGAAAAATTTAAATTCAAATTAGTATTAATTAATTAAATAAATAAATGAATATGTTTATGAAACAAAGATTTTTTGATATCAAGTTTTTTTGAATAAATGAATGAATATCATTCTTCATTAGAATAAAAACAAACTAATTAATAATACTAATAATAATAATAACAATAACAGTAATAACATTTTATCATATTATTATTTAATGTTGAGAAAATATTGAAAGGCCAATAAAAGCCACTACTCTTGGGGAACATTAGCAAGAAACCATTTCTTTAAATCTTTTGATCTTTTATCAGTTGAATTGAGCTGAAGAATAAGATTAGTATAGCATATTTAATTAAATTAATTAGCCTTACCTAAACAGTTAAAAGTGGTAAAATTTTTAATGCTTTTCATTATTGTAATCAATTAATTTCACATGACGTAAATAGAGAACTGAGATTTCAGTTGTCTCTCCCACAAACTTCATATCATTATTCCAGAAAATAACTGGAATCTAAAAAAAAAAGACATAATTGCCAACATTATACTCACAATGCCTTTAGATTTATCAGTCCCATTTTGTTTAGTGTGCTTCAATGCACACCAGACATAACTGACACTATAAACTATCCAGCAGAATTCCTGAATACATTCGAACCATCAGGCATGCTACCACACAAACTACAACTGAAAATAGGAACACCGATTATTCTCCTACGAAATCTAAATGCACCTGAATTATGCAATGGCACTCGATTAATTATAACACAATTTGCACCAAATATCATTCAAGCAAAAATAATAACAGAACATGGAAAAAACAAAAATTTTTACATAACACGAATACCACTAATACTTTCTGACACACCATTTCAATTCAAACGACTACAATTACCCATAAGATTAGCATTTGCAATGTCGATAACCAAATCAAAAAAGACAATCTTTACAAGTAACAGGAATACATCTCCACACACCATGCTTCAGCCATGGTCAACTTTATGTGGCATGCTCCAGAGTTGGCAATCCTAGAAATCTATACATATATGCAACTGATGGTAAAACAAAAAATATTGTTTACCCAACTGCTTTAACTTAAACAAAATGACAACTTAATGTAATCATACAAATAACCGATATCTGTGTGAAGTTCCAAAATCTTCAGGACTGTCTCAAAACGTAGGTCCTCCTCTCAGGGTCAGGAATTGATCCTATAATCTTGGATCAGAAGATGACAAACACAAAAAAAAACAAGTTGTCGTTTAGGCACACTGATAAATCTTTTATCAACTGAGTTGGTCTGCATACACAATTCAAGTGTCGTTAAAACATAATATCGTCTCTTTTCTCTATTCCGGTCTCCGATTCCAACCCATTGTCTTATAAGAATGGTTGTATTACCATTTCGTGTATCAAATTTTAAATATCTATTTAATTTTCGTTTTAATTTTACTTTTATAAATTCCAATCTCACATTCTTTCCCTCTTAGATTAAAATTTCTCCCATATAATTTTCCCTGTTAGAATCCAAGACCGAGACTTACAACAATAATTTCCATTCTTAAATCCATAAAGACCAAAGTAACAAATCTCAAATCATATTTCTAACAAAGGATAAAATTTTTATTTTTTTTATATCATTTAAAGCCATACTATAATATTGGTGCCCCCTCTCAAGCATGTAGCTAAACCCAAGCGCAAGCGATAAAGCAAAATGTTTTCATTCCCCTCTTTCTCAGATTTCCCGAAACGAAAAAGGACTTGCCGCCCCTCTACCGGAATTCAATGGCTCTCTCATTTCCTGCTCTTCTTTTCTACCATTGTTTTCAATGTTTGGATTTGTTTCCTCTGAAGCCTCATGACTTCCTGCCTCTTGCCTGCTGCAATTGTGCAAAAATTTCTTTTTTGGGAGTTCCTATCAGACCAAAATTTAGGAAGGTGGTTAAATTTTCATGTATTCTTTCTTCTACTGAGCCATGAAAATGAGAGCTCAAGAAAAATCTTTTTCTTGATAATGTACATCCTGGAAGTATACTCAAAGTGCCGGTTCCTGCGTTAATAGTAGATGTGGTTCTGATACTTCCCTGCCGTGGTCCATTTGGGCAACTTGTAACCACCTTTTGTTTTTCTTTTATACTATAAACCCAAAGTCCTCTCATATTTATTCTGTAGAATACTGGAAACTGTTCCCGACTAATATATTTGTAACAAAGTTGTCCAATCTCCCGTCGATCTCCAACATGTAGGGCATGCTCGCAACTCTGATAACGATATCGAAGGATTGCCATTGTCGGATTGCAAGTTCTAAATGGTGCTTCCCTACAGTTGAAAACTGCATAATCGTCTAGTAAGATATGTGCTTGACTATCCTCTGAAATGGCTATAAATGGCCTAAGATTGACATACACAACCGAAAACCCTGTTGCTCCATCCTGAACTGGTATAGCCACCAACTTATAAATGTTAAATGTGCTTGCCCCGGACCGTATAGGAATTCTAAGAGCAAACCGTAATCGTCCTGCACATGTTATGGAGGTAACCTGTACCCCCTCATAATAATTCTGTATATTCTCTCTAACTGGTGGTAAAATTAACTGTTTATCTTTTGGTAATTGTCGCCCTGTCTCTTCTAAGATTGTGATAAATCGCTCCAATGAAAGAAAATATGCACTCAGTCTCTGCTGTGTCAAATCCTCTAAAGCCCTGAACAGCTGCTCCAATTCATGCACTACTTCTTCTTTTACTGTAGCTAACAAATAAATTTTTGACCGTATCAATGTTAATTCCTCATCAGCCATTAAATTCCTCCATGTGGTATCCACTGATCTTCCCAGAACTATCAAAGCATCCCTGGCTGATTCCGCCTGGTCTAATAAATGCTGTACTACTGTCGCCTGCTCCTCCACTACTTGAACAATTTTTCCTGCCTCTAATTGCAGTTGCTCCATCTTCTGGCTTAACGCCACCAAATCGTGGTCAGTAGCCGTCCCAAATAGGAATTTTATAATTTCTCCACCTCTATCTATGATTCCTCTCTTCGTTCTTGTTAGTGTAAAAACCTTTTGTACAGCTGATAATCTTTTTCGCACCTTGGTGACACTAGCCAAATTGCGCGAAACCTCCATCTGGGCGATCCTTTTTGTGGCCGCCCCCAACTGATTTTCAAACTGCAAATCCTTTAGTTCAGCCTCTATAGCTAGGGTAACCACTGTAAACAAGATTAACATTTCTTGATATTTCTCAAAATCAACTTTTACCATTACAACCCAGCTATCCCCTGTAAAGACATATTCTCCTAGATCCACAAAAGCAATGCCCTGCTCCAGCAAACCCTGCACACCCACAAACAATGACAACACCTGCAACCAGTGGAC
>JAQFZU010002267.1:0-10150 GCA_034696185.1 Henia vesuviana | reverse complement strand
AAACAAAACTCGATTTTAGGTGTTAATTATTATACCCAAACGAAAAATAAGAACCCGATCAACCATCCTAAAAATACGGTTGCAATTCGCAATCCCGATAATGAAATATTAATGGTAGATGGCATTACATCACGTAACGAGAATACTACACATTCGAGGACTATATACTGGAAAAAGATAATTTAAATTCAAAGAAATAAAAACAAATTCAACGATCGATTTACAATGTTTCCTATTGCTTGAAGTAAGATCATACTAAGAAAACTCACACTCCACATTTGTGGTACGGCATGAAATTTACATAAATTCGGAAGTTCTCGAAATACAGCAAGAGGTTCCTTCATGTTCACCATCATTGCAATGAATTCTTGAGGCAGAGATGAGACTCTCGACGTACCACCTAATGTGTACACGGTAATCGACGTAAATGCGATAGAAAGTGTGTTGTATATCGTTGCCAATAAAACGTGTCTAAGCATCGAAATTATTGATTTTTGTGAAAATATTTTTAATGAATTTTACTTGAAAAAATTCGTGTTGTAATGATTCAAACTGGCGAGAAAAGTGTTGAGTCCAAAACCAATTTTCAAATTATCGAATACCTCTTCGGTCATTGAGAACCAAGACTGTAATTTGAAAATGCAAATTAGATGTACAGAATAAAATCATGTAATTAATGTTTGATTTACTGTTTCTGAAAAGAAAGTTTCAAGGTTCGTTGTCTCCGGCTGCAGTCCTAATTCAATGCCGTAAATTCCACCGTGAGATAGAATCGACCCAATAAGAAGTGCGATACGAAGCAATGTTGAAAGAGAGAAAAATATGTGGGAGATCTAAGAAAAAATAGTAAAAATTTGAGAAATTACAAAATTATACGAAACAATAGTCACGTTGAAAAATTTAAAAATATTTCTTTCAGGTCTTTATTTTATTTCTTACTACGACACCGTTTTTATGAAGGCCATTGTGAACACAAGCGTAAATGATAATCCAAACCAAAGTGTAATTCAAAATCGTATAAGCATCTAAAACTGCATAGCTGAATGGTGTTTTGACTACATAATTAAAATAATCTTTTCCTGGAGTCGAGAGAGCTGCTGTGATCAAATCGAGTGCAGATTCGATTCGATTGTTTTCGAAAGTAGTGCAAAACGTATCGTTAAATACTGTCATGTTAAAATTATTGCAAAATTTCTCAGCCGAAACGCACGATTTGTTGTAGTGTAACAGACCGAGGGGTGTGCAGGTTTGCCATTGTTCCTTAGTCACACACGCTAAAATTTAATTATGATTTTATATTTTAAAAAAAAATTAAAATTTTAATTTTATAATTACTTGGCCGATTCCAAAAATGACCGCAATGTTGCCACATCGTAAAAAAATTTAAAGCTGCAAACAAGTAGTGAATCATCCACGATAAAACTACTACACTTTTAATTAAGTAGAAGAAGAGATTTATTATCTGAACAATTCCAACTCCTAAAAATAATTTTAGATTTTAAAACGAGCGCTATTTTAAGTAATCACAAAATTACCGGCCGCTACTGGACACATGTGCCAAAATATCCTCAAGTTACTCTGCCCGAAGTATTGACCGATTTGAGTCTCCAAGAAAATTAAAGGTATGCCCACAACAACCGAAAGTAATATTTGAATGAAAAAAATAGCTGTAAACAATTTTTATTATTATTATTAATATCAGACAAAAGAAGAAAGTGTCTCACCTACGCCTTTTCTCACTGATTTATACGCATGATCACTTAAGTCCATTGGATCGTTTGCGACTAGGCACAACATAATGAAGAAATGGTGAGTGTGTTTCCATTTTGTATGTTCAAAAAATGAGTATCTGTAGTCGATTATATATAGACTTTGTATTCTTCTGCTTAAACGTCTTATGAACGAATCTGGCATCTTCACGTCTGTGCATCAGTTGTAATTGTAAGTTCCATTTCATACAATAGTAAAAATAAACAATTTCTTTCAAGACTTCATTGTTGGTTAGATTATTGTTGGCAAATCAAATTGCCGACTAATGTTGAATTTAGAAAGTATTTTTCAATCGTTCACAAATAATGAATTTATTTTCATTTTTCTCTTTTCGTTCGCATAATATAAACATATTGTGTGAATCAACGTTAGGTTAATAACAAATTTTCACATCATTATTACTATAATTTTAGGCCAGTCATTTGCGAGTGTAAAATATTCAATTTTTTTTTCAAATCGTTTATCTCTCTTCGGTTAGAAATAAATTTGGGTAAAATCTCAAACCTTCGACGGAATCATCGCGACAAGCAGTTCCGTGTTTCTCCGTTGCTAACAATCTAAAAACGAGCAAAAAGCAAATGAAACAAGTAATAAAATATATTTTCCGAAAATATTATTGTAACCTTTCTTTGGCTAATATAACCGAAACTCCAATAGCTTGTGCCAATTCTTCGGCAGTGAGCGATTCCTTTTCTTTTAACTACGATCGAAATATAATTCAATTGATTAACTAGAAATTTAAGGGGTTATTCGTTACCAGTTGACCAACTTCTTTGACCAATTTTGCTTCGTTGTGTGAATGTAGCTGTAACACCATAACTCCACTGTCAAAAACCCTTAATCTAATCGGTAATGCGAGTCGTTCTAACATGTGGCACGAATTCAGCAAATCTTCGGGTGAAATTAACTGTTAAATTGAAATAAATTATATATTTAAGTTGTAAAAAAAAAATATTTCCTCACTTCTAATCCCCGAGCTCGGTTTACACGACAGTAAACATCGGTTAAAGCCAACATCCCACCCGCATCCTATATTTAAAAAATATAAATTGTAATTATCAAATGAAAATTTTAAATAAAAATTACCTTTATCGGCTGTTCTAGAACTTGAGCTAATTCCTTCGCAAGTTCTCTGTGATAAATATCATCAGATCCGTGACTGTCCCTCGTTACAGGATCGTCGATTCCCAAACTGAGTAAATACGATTTAAATCTGATTGTTTCGTCTTGACTAATATCGCCTTGTTTTTCCTTAATTTTCGTTGATATAGTTTTAGCCAGAAAAACCATGTTTTGTGCCATGTCGATCAATTTACTCAAATCTTCGAATGCTTTCGAAATATTTGAATCGGTTTCTTTTTGCTTTTCTTGCAGTTTTCTTTCGATTCCAACAATTCCGGCTCGTACTTGGCGCTGGAAGATATTCAATAATGTTATATTTAAACATAAATACGTGAAATGTGAAATACTTTTGGCTGCTGAGCTAAATTTGGGGGAACGTGAATCCATCGACGTCGATCCAGTTCGTCAGTCAAACAACGGTAAAATTCCGTTGCACCGCCTTCTCTGAACGATAATTTTACGAAAGAAAATGGACTGTGTTGAACCGGACCCGGTGGTTTTGTCGCAGGAGGATATGCGAGGTGTACCACTATTTTAGGACTTGAGAAAGAAATTTTATATTTATTATTTTAATTTTTTTTTCTTTATGTTTTTCAAAATTTACCTTCGTCCAAGACCCGCACGTTCTTCTTCGACGAATACGATTAGCGATAAGTGTAATGCAACCGATCGCTACGATTAAGAAAAGTTTATTATGTCGCTCGTTTTGCTTTTGACGAAATAAAAACTTACGGAATCTGAATAATTCGACCATTTCAAGTAATGAGTCGATAACACCAACTGCCCGGAATCAAACTGCGTTTTGTTATCGCCGTCGTAAATGCGAACTCCGTTTTGCCGTGTGATGAAGATTTCACCTTCGATTGGCTCGTTGCTGTCCCATTGAAATCTGTCCATAATGTGAACGGGAAGAATCAGCAAAGTTTTTTTTTTCTAATTCATTCTTCGTAACAACAAATTTGCAGCAGCCATTTTAACTGGGTGACAGCTGGTGGTGTATTTTAAAACTTGTCATTCGTTTCGTCTAAAAAATGAATTAAAACTTGATGTTTTCAATAATAAAGACTCACGTATCTTTAAAGATTCGATGCAAATTGTTGAAATTAGATTTTCGAATTTATCATCGTGTGAAAATGAAAATATTACTGATCGCGAAGAAACTCGTGCAGATATTAAGTAATATATGAAAATTCAACAAATTAATAATTTTTTGTTTTAAAGAAAATCCATTTTCGTTAGATTTTCGTCGAATGGCGAGTTACGTTCCACCGGGCGCCCCTCATAGACCTAGTACTATGAACGAACTTCCACTCCCAAAAGGTTCTTGGGTGGAAGCAGACAATGCAAAGCAAATGTTTTACAATACAGTTTTAGTTGGATCAGTTTCATTTTTTGGATTGTCCTTAGTTGTCGTACGTAAAAGAAAATTTCAAAATTTAATTTTAAAAAAATTTTAAGTTTTAGTTTAGTTTCCAAATTCGACCAAATCAGAAAAAATTTAAATTATGAATATTTGATTTTAATTTTAGGGGATGAAAACTTTGCCTCTGATGTTTTACACTGGGCCAGAATGGAAAGAAGACGGCCATGTTGGTGGTTGGGAAGAACCAGCTGAAGAAGAATAAAATTGTTACAATTTAATTTAAAAAAAAAACGTTGTTTTTGTCAGTAATTTAATTTTATTTTCAGTGTGTTTCACATTGATAAATTTAACTGTAATAATAACACAGGAAATTACAAAATGTTCATTTTTTTCTCAATGGCTACGTGCGGTTGAACAAATTCTTCGGAATTGTATGGATCTGTGATAATATTAGAAAAAACATATTTCTTATATATTTTTTTAAAAATAAATATATTACCGTTGAAAATGTCATCGAAACCAATCATTTCATCTTTGCCAATTAAAGTATCTAACATAATATGAGAACTGGGTAAACACGATAAACGCTGCATCTGGAAATATAAATTTTTATAAAACAAATTTTTTCACAATTTGGATTTATTAATAATTATTTTATACTTGTAAAGCTGCTTTTCGTTCCATCATGAGTTTCATCGGTGCGTGGATTCCCTGTGTTTTGCGCAACATACTAAAATCCAATCGAAGTTGATCAAGTTTTCCCTTAAAGAAAATATTTACAGATATAAATATTTAAAATTAATAGCGATTAAAGACACATTTTACTTGTTTCAATCTCTTTTCCAATGGATGAGTTTCGATCAAATCTGAATGAACAGTTCCCATTCCATGGAGCATCCGATCGACCACTCCATATGATCCAACCATTTGACTAGTTTTCATTTTCTCTTCTGACGCCAAATTACTATTGAAAGCCTGTTTAAAATAGGGAAATTCATCAATTTTTGTATTCAGTGACAAGCAAAAATTGCAAGCAACCTACCATTTGTAATTTCAATTCCAATTCTGTCACTAGGGTTTGATTAAACTGCCAACAGTTCTGTAACTGCCAATAGATAGCAACACTCGCGCTTGACCAACCCCAAACGGCCAAAACCGAACGGCAGCAGCGGGTAAAAAATTGATGTAGATAAGGCGAAGGGTGGTCGGTGCTTTCGGCATTGTTCGGCACAGATTCGGCGAAGGCCGTAGAAAATATTTTTTACCAGCCCATGGATGGCAAATTTTATCATTCTTTATTAATGTATCGTTTCATTTTTCTATGCGTTTGGCTACTAAAAATGGTGGCAGCGTGCAATGCCGTTTGTAAGTATGCGATGACATTATTAATGATTGAATTCAATGAAACGCGATCGACCAAATTACGATTTTTAAGATTAATTCGAGCTTTTATCTGAACGAATTTTAGTATCTAAAATTCTAATTTAATAAATTTATTATTTTTTTTTTGTGAAAAAAATTTACATTTTTAGCCCAATGCTACTGACCACGGTAAAATCCTGAAAAAAATTTTTCAATTTTTGCTTTAATTATTATAGCAAATACTTGTGAATTTTTGTATTTCCCGAGCAAATTTAAAAATCAAAATTATAAGAATTGTTTTAACTCTTATCCAAACCACACGAATTGAAAATAATGAATTTTCTCTAAAATGAATTTTTATATTTTCAGACGCTTTAAATGAATACTGCGAAAAACCAACATTTCAACTATCATTATCACCATCTAAGCCTGCTGTTCTTAAACTGAATGCCACCGATTCGATTCCATCCACATCGTTGAAACATCACAATATTTTCTCTTGTGTATTTTCAATTAAACCCAAGCATAATGGCAGCAATACTAGTCTTTACATAGAATGGAAAAATTTAGGTCAAGGATGTCCAGATTATATAAAAGTAAGGTCGAATTCATAATTTCAATTTTTTCTATGTTCTCTTTACATTCGCTAAGATATTCAAGAATTTTTTCAGAAAACATTCGTGACTAATGATTTTTCTGCGTATCTTGTATGGGTGTGAAGCTTGTTTTAGATTGATTATTGATGTCTTCACACCTGTAATCATTGGTCTGTGTAAATAAATGAATAGTCCGCTGATTTTATTTGTCAATATTCGATGGATTATTTATTTATTTGTATTTTTTAGTATTTGAAATTTAAGATATTTTGCTATTTTTAGATAATAAATCGTCGTTTGTAAATTTGTACGAATTAATGGAAATTAGGTTTTTGATGTGCAATTAGTTAATTATTTCTTTCTTTTTCAGATAATGATAACGGATGAAAATATTTTTGTCCATTTGGTGGGATCAGGAAGTCGTTTATTAAAGCTTACTGGCGTACCTGTTGTCGATGTCCATATATCTGTTTGTAAAGCTCAAGCTCTTAATAGTTTTTTAGAAATTACTGCGTCTAGCGAATCACCCAAATTTGGTAATTATATGGGGAAAAAATGGTTTTCGAAAAGAAAACTATTTTATTCACAATTTCAATGCATTATTTCTTGTCATATTTGCAAAGTGAAAAAATTTTATTTTTGAAAAAAGAAAATTTTTTATCAATTTATTTTGAAGAGGAGAATTATCAGATGTAAATTGTTTTGTTTTTATTGATTAGCAAATTGTAAAATATGTTAATTTTAAAAACTGGTCAAGTGAGTTTTCTTTAATTGCATTTTTTTTATATATTTCCAAAGTAAAAAATTTTCTTTGTGAAAAGTCAAAGTTCTTTGCCAAAAGCAATGAAAAAAAAAAAAAGAGGAAGTTTTCGATTTAATATTTGCCGAGTTTTCAATTTTGCTTGGACAGGCCGTCAGATGTAATTGATGTATTGATTTTAGTTGGATTAGGAACAGGAGGGGAGCTTGTACCTGCGTTGAGTAAAATCTGTGCGCTTGTGAAATTGCTAGGATTGATTTAAAGTAATTTTAAAAACAATTTTTCGTTCAATTAAAAACTAATTTTTTTTTAATTTGTAACCTTTTACTAAGTCCTGAACCAGATTTATTTTTTTATCCATAGTGAAAATTATTTCTGGTGCATTAAACTAGAATCATATATATGTTAGATTGCGCAAACAACTTTACTTACGATGTGGCGTCTTAAGGATAAAAACGTCGTGTGTACAGTGATGTAATTTTAGGTGCAGCAATTAAATGTGGGACAAAATTACTTAGATCACTATAGGCAATGAGAGTGCACAAATTTTTGAGGTTATATAATTAATTATATTTATGAAGTTTTTTTTTTTAATATTTGCCATTAAATATTTTAAATAAGATTTTAACCAAAAAAACATTATAAATTTAGTCTCTGCTGAACAACTATTTTTAAAGGAGTAATTTTTATAAAATAAGATCAACCATTTCAAAGATATGCATTTTCTGAAAAAAATTATTGGAAATATCTTTAAATTTTCGATTTCGTAATTTTTTCTCGAAGAGGAAAATTTGCGATAGCTAATTGACAATTTTACGAAATAATTTTAAGGAAAGAAATGTTGGATTCACTTATGACATTAAAAAAAATGTCATTAATATTTTTAAAGTTGAAATTAATTTTTACAAATTTTAATGAAATAGTCGATAAGTCATTAATATTTTAATATGAACTTAAAAATACGAATTACATCTGAAATATTTTCTTTTTAAGCAGATAATGCAACCGACATCTCATCAATCGTTCTCGCTTTTCTGGCACCATTTGCATTTATTCTACTGGCCGTCATTCTAGCCATAATGGGGAGTTGCTGCTGTTCAAAGAACTGCTCGAAAATTTCGATCCAATCGGGTGACGTAGTTACGAGCAGCCCTTCCTCGGAAACCGGATTATCGATGACTGCCAGTCAACCGTCAGGATCCAGAGACACGTTGTTTACGGTTACTTCTGTTGGAGACAAACCACCTACTTACGATGAATTGTTCCCAGTCGGCTATGCTTATAACGAATCACTTTTAAACAAAATACACTATAATTTGACACGAACTCAAAATCCAACGGCATCTCAAGAAAGTGTGGTAGGGAATGCTAATAATGTTGAAGATAGTATTATACTTGAACAAAATATAGAATTTGTACATAATCCTAGTATAAGTAGTCAAAATTCAATAACTCAACTTGATCATGATATAAGAGGTGTGAATGTAAATGAATTAGTTGTGGTTGTTTAGAGTCAAAATTTTGAATTTTATTTCACTTCATTCATTTTTTTTTAAGTTTTGTAATTTTTTATTTTTTTTTTATTAATGACTTTGGATACATTTGATTTTTTTCATTGCTATTGTTCGCAATTTAAATCACGTTAAGTTATTAATTTAGTGAAGAAAGATTTTGTGGTAATTTATTGTGGTTTGAAGGCCACACACTTAATTATTTTTTTAATATTAAATCATTATATATAGTAATATACTTTTACTTATTTATATGCAAATTTGTTGTACTTATTATTTATAAAAATACGAATTTTTTTTTATACAAAATCGGATGTTTTTTTATCCTAGAAATGTAATAAATTTAAATAATTTTAATCTTTTTGTCAATATTTTCATTTAATTTTCGTACGGTTGTTTAATATGAATTAAGTATTCGCCATCTTAAGTTCTTCGTTTGGATTAGTTTTACTTATACATTTGGTATGTGAATAAATATGTAACACAAATTGGTATACGTACTTAAGCAGTTTGTACTTTTACAGATCCGTTAATTCGGAAATTAATTCTTTAAGCTGGAGAATAAAAAAAGAAATATTTGCAGTTATGTAATGCAAGAAAGGAAATTTATTCGCCGTTTGTTTCAGGTAAAAATTTGCAGAATTCAGATTAAAATTTTATGAAATTAACAAAAGCAAAATAAATGTGATTGACCATGTATCTTTTGCTATCAGTTTAATTTAGAGAAAAAATAATCACAACTTTCTTCTGGTATTTGATGCAGAAATTGGGATTGGATTTGGTCTAAAGTTTTGTTTGATTCTGTATTTTTTTCTATTTTTCAGTTTCGCATTCGTCTGATACCAAAGAAAAGGTGAACTCGAAAAAAAAAAATTCTGGAGTTTTATTCCAATCCTGATTGCATGGAGCAGTTCGTTGGAGAAGATCGCCAAGACCACCATAGTAATTCTACTAGTCAACATTTGATAGGACATCTCTTGGATATTTTGCAACTTTGAGGATCTTTTCTTAGCTCAGGACGGGCTGAATGCGATCGCTGAGATGACGGTAGGGGGGAAATTCATCAGTCGTCTGACAAATACGATTTGAAAATTTGTTTTCATTTTTCGTTTCCCCAGCTTAAGATTTGGCTATTTAATATCATCGTTCAGTCCCCAGAGTTAAAATGAAGGGATTTTTATCAATTTTTAAATTCCCGACCGCTAATGCGAAAAGCGCCCATTTTGACAGTTTTCGAAGGGGTTTGAGTTGCATGGAAATCCAATTTGGGGTCGTCGATGTGTGTAAAAGACCAAATGTCACTTACTTTTAAGACCTGATTTGTAAACGTGAGTTTTGGCATGTTCTAGTCGGTGTTGCAGCTTCAAATCACCTCCAGTTGCTGTCATTGGGATGGGGTGATGGAAAAATTAAGTTATCTTAACTTTAAAACTTAACCGAATGTTTGAAACATATTTGCAGTTTCAGAGTAGTTTCAGAGCCGCAACTACATATCATTACACTCGGGGCAAAACCTAAGTAGCCCCTTCCCTTTTTCAATGGGTAAAACAAAACTATTATTGCACTATTTTTTTTGCTTTAGTAGTGTTTTAGTAGTAAATATTATAAAAGTAGCTCAAACAACACTGTACATTTTAGATTAAAAACAGCATCATTGGCACCATTC
>JAQFZU010002266.1:0-10152 GCA_034696185.1 Henia vesuviana | reverse complement strand
AGACGTAGTAAATTCAACTTAAATCAATATTTTTCTTCTTTCAATTTAAAGAATATTTACAAATTGTATTTTTCTAGTATTGTTTAATATTTTGATTTAGAATTTCGAAAGGTTTCTTAGAAATGCTTCATTAAATTTTTATCTCAATAACATTTTATGAGATGATAAAAATAGTTTATTTTTCCCATCATCAAAGAAATTGATCAGACATGATCTTTTGGGGTTTGATTGGCTCTATCCTTTAATGGATAAGTAATAAAAATGAATTTATTTGGATTAAAAATGAAGTTTATTTTGGATTTAAATCTCATCTGGTTTAATTGAGAATTGGTGATTCATTTGGTATTGAAAGAATTGATTTAGTGAATCATAAGTTTAAAAAGTAGGGGTTGAATTAATCAATAAAATGTGGCAGTGGATTTGGTGAGTTGTTGTTACTCATCTGCCACCTAATTAAGGTAGGAAGTGGGTTTAAAATCATCATTCAAAGGAAAATGAGTCATGAGATTATATAAAAAATGAATAATTGATTTTTTTTTAGGCCAAATTAAAGTTTAAATTTATTTTGACAATTTTATCAAAATTGTTTTTTTTTTTTAATTTATTTATTTAATATAAATTCGAAAAATATTTTTATTAAAATATTTTTCCAATATTTCATATAAATTTTGTTTAAAGGTTTTTTTAAAAAGTTTGATGCGAATTTTATTTATAAAATTTAATTTTAAAAACGCAATAACAAAAAATGTTTACAAATTTCGAAGTTTTTCTTTTTTTAAAGGTTTCTGGAATTTAAGAAAAGAAAAAAAAGATTTATAGACGTTGTAAAAGAAAACATTGGCACATCATTCAAAAATAAAAGACCGAGTAAAAAATACATGCAAAAGCTACAGATAAATAAAGAAATTTGTAAAAAATATAAAAATTGTAAAAGCAAAATTCAAACATTTAAAAAATTTCAATAGAAAATTCAAATGATTCATTTTTGTAATTTTAAGATTTAAGTAAGATTAGATATTAAGTGTTAATCATGCAATTAATCAACTGACCAAAAGCTGAAATCACCAAAAGTGATTAATATAAACAAAACTCAATTTCTTTATTTTTCAATGATTGCAAAAACACATTTAATACAATAATCAATGTTGTTGGGACTTGTTTTTCATTATTTTTGTAATAATAAGACGTATCTGATAGCACTGCTTGGAAATAAATTGAAATCCATGGGCAACCGCAGAGGAAATGATTATTTTTCATATCCTATCACAATCCTATTTTTTATTATTGTTATTTATTTTTCAGAGTCTTACTGTAAGGGATACTGTACGTGAATGCTTAGAAAAATGTCCTCAAGATCGAACCGAGGATGATATCGATGTTTTATTGGAATTCATGCAACATTTACCGGTATTTTATTACTTTATAAAACAGTCATTTTTAGGTTTTTAATTATTTTTTCAACGAATTTTCGGACTGGGAATAACTGTTATTTCTTCTTATGAATTTTTTAAAAGTAATTTAATCCGAATTTAAAATTAATTATTATTAACTACTGCAATTGCATTTTTAATCGAATTATTACTGAGTTTCATCAACATAATTGAAATTAAACTCAAAAATGTGAATAAATTGTTTTATTTAAATAAATTTAAATTTTTCAGGCATTTACTAACATGACATTATCGGTTCGTCGAGCACTTTGTGCCGTTATGGTTTTAGCCATAGTGGAAAAAGCCAATACGGTAGTAATGAAAGACGGTGAAGAATTGGATTCGTGGTCTGTGATCGTAAATGGACACGTGGAAGTCGAACTTCCGAACGGAGAGGTCCAAGAACTACACATGGGCGATAGTTTCGGTATTACTCCGACCGTTGAAAAGCTTTACCATCACGGGGAAATGAGAACCAAATCCGACGACTGCCAATTCGCGTGCGTGACTCCGCAAGATTATTACAGGATACTTCATCAGGGTGAAGAAAACACGAGACGACACGAAGAGGACGGTGAAATTGTCCTCGTTACCGAACAAAGGGTTTTGGATGCGGGTAACCGCAGAGGTCATATTGTGATTAAGGTAAAATTAAATTTGATTTTTATTTTTTTAATAATTTATGAGTTTTTTTTTTTTTTGGTTAGGGAACACCTGAGCGGTTAATGGCACAGTTGGTTGAAGAGAACTCTATTATTGATCCAACGTTCGTTGAAGATTTTCTTCTCACTCATCGCACTTTCCTTCCTTCATCTGTCAATGTGGCCAATCAACTTTTAAGATGGTTTAACGACCCGAATCTGCGCGATAGAGTGCGTTCACGGATTATTGTATTTTTTTTTTTTTTTTTAAATTCAAAGAATTTTTTTTTATTTTTTAAAATTATTTTTAAAGGTGACGCGAGTCGTGTTGTTATGGGTCAATAATCATTTTACTGATTTTGAAATGGATCCAGAAATGATGGATTTTTTAGAGCAGTTTGAAGCTGGGTTAGAAAAAGAGGTAATTTAAATTTAAATTTAAATTTTTTTTAATATAAAAATTAATTATTTTGAATTTTTTTTTTTTTTAGAAAATGGGCGGTCAATTACGGCTTTTGAATTTTGCTTGCGCAGCCAAAGCAAGGAGCCGTACAGTTACACTTGCTCGATCAACTCGTGATGAAATTTTACATTTTTCTATTTTGGGTGGATACGAAAGAGGTTTTGGAATTTTTGTTTCGAAAGTCGACAAAGGATCCAAAGCTGAGGATGTTGGGCTTAAAAGAGGAGATCAAGTGAATTTATTAAAATTTAAATTCATAAATTCAGTAATAAAAAAAATATTTTTATAGATTCTCGAAGTCAATGGACAAAGTTTCGAACACATGAGCCACGCTAAAGCATTGGAAGTACTTCGTGGAACCACACATTTGAGTATTACAGTCAAATCAAATTTACTTGGTAAATTTACTTTATTAATTTAATTTAAAAATTATAAAAAAAAATTTTTATTAAAATTTCCAGCTTTTAAAGAAATGCTTAACACCCCTGAAAACTCTCCACGATCGAGGACAAAAAAGATGAGCTGTGACATCGCGAGACTTCAACCGGATCCAAAAGCACGGCTTTCGACACAACTCGATGTCCCGGACTGCGCGGCTCCGATGGATCCTCCACCGACTTCAAAAGGCGATAAAAAAGGCTTTATGACCTTAGGTCACAAGACACGTATCAAAAGAGCCTTAATTAAGATGAATATTATACCAAAGAATATAAGCAGGTGAATATTAATTTAATTATTTAAATATTTAAATTTTATTTAATTTTAAATTCAATTTTAGTGAATCGCATTTGAATAGCTCGGACGACAGTTTATACAGTAGTTACTCTGGTAGTCGATCTCCACAGCACAGTAACAGTAGTAGTAGCAGTAGTACAATGTACCATAGCCACAGTAATCCAGATCTCACGGCTTTACAAGCACTTTTGGAGCCAGATATTCGCAACGATTATCCAGAACACGTGTTAAAAGTATACAAAAGCGATCAGACTTGCAAATATCTTTTGGTGCATAAAGAAACAACTGCTCGTGAGGTTGTGATGCTTTCGTTAAGGGAGTTTGGCATCACGGATCCAAGTAGTAATTATTCGTTATGTGAAGTGACGGTCGGTGAAGGTGGCGTGATTAAACAACGACGTTTGAATGACCAATTACAGAATTTAGCCGAGAGAATTGGACTTAATAGCAGGTAATTTAACGTTAAATTCAGTTTTCAAGGTAAAAATTTATTTAAAAAATTTTTTTTTAAAGGTATTATTTAAAGAACAATAACACAACAGAGACTTTAGTTCCTGATGAATTAGCGGGAGTAAGTTAAATAATTTATTTTAAATTTTAATATATTAATTTTTTTAATTTTTTTAAAGGAATTAACAAGAGAAAATCAAGTGCATTTTTTACAATTGAATAGTGTTGAAGTTGCGATTCAACTTACGTTAGAAGATTTCAGTATTTTTCGGCAAATCGAACCAACTGAATATGTGGATGATTTGTTTGAATTAAAATCCAAATATGGTGTTCCTTTATTAGCTAAATTTATCGATGTAAGTTTTTTTAATTTAAATATTTTAATATTTATATTTAATGATTTTTGTCATTTGCAGTTGGTGAATCGTGAAATGTTTTGGGTCGTAACAACAGTCGTGTGCGAACATCATCCAGTGAGACGAATGAAAATTATTAAACAATTTATAAAAATCGCTCGTCAGTGCAAAGAATGTAAAAATTTCAATTCAATGTTCGCGATCATCTCTGGTTTGGGACACGGTGCTGTGTCTAGACTTAGAAATTCATGGGATAAATTACCATCAAAGTATCAAAAATATTTCGAGGATATGCAAGATTTGATGGATCCAACACGTAATATGGCTAAATATAGAAATCTCATCAATTCGGAGCACATTCAACCTCCAATTGTAAATTTTTTTTTAAAAATTATTCAAAATTCGATTTTTATTTATTTAATTTTATTTTTAGATTCCATTTTATCCAGTTGTTAAAAAGGATTTAACATTTATCCATTTGGGAAACGATACTCAAGTGGATGGATTAGTGAATTTCGAGAAACTTCGAATGATTGCGAAGGAAATTCGCCAATTGAACAACATGTGTTCAGCACCATATGTAAATGAATGAAAAATTGGGTGTGGTCGTTATCATTGATAATTTGATGTGTTTTCAGGATTTATTTACTATGTTGGAATTGGGTGGGGCACATCCAAGTGCTGCGATGGTGTCCATGAACCAGCTGACTATGGGTGGGGCAAATATCGCCACTTTTAAAAGGAGGAAGAAAAGTACAACTGTACCAAATCCGAAAAAAATGTTCGAAGAGGCACAAATGGTACGAAGGGTTAAAGCGTATTTGAGTAATCTCAAAGTAAACAGCGATGAAGAACAATTACATCAAATGTCTCAAGATTGCGAGCCGTTGTCATGTCCTGGTAAAAATTAATTAAAAATTAATTAAAATTTTTAAATATTTAAAAAAAATTTTTTTTTTCTTTAGTTATCACTTCTTCGACTCAGATTCGGAAACGACATCCATCACCGACTCTATCTACGACAAGTAGTAACAGTAGTACTTCGGAAGGAAAGAAATCGATCGGATCAGGGCCGAAATTTGGTAAATTTTAATTATTTTTTTCAAAAATTAGTTTTTTAATTTTTTTTTATTTTTTAATTTTATTTTAGGTGCCGATTCACCACAGGCTGTACGCAAACTTTTAGCCTTATCAGAACAAACAAAGATCCGACCTCATCAACCAAACAGGCACCACCATTCGCTGTCACCCACACCATCACCTAATTCATCGAGAAGGCGAAACGAGAGACAAGGACATGGTCGTTCTCATAGTGATACACCTACTCCTACTCTTCTACCTGTCGATTTATCGGAAGAAAGTTCTAGTGTGACGAGTCTCAATCATTTACCAATAAGAAAAGCATCTTGTAAAGATTTAATTTTTTGTTTTTTTTTAAATTTATTAATTTTAATTTTGTTTTTTAAATAGCACCTTATCCTCGATCACCATCGAATATGTGTCCACTCGCATCTCAAGTTCTACTTTCTTCTTGTTCAGGCCACGTGCCTTTAGGTATAAATTTTAATTTTTAATTAATTTACATTTTTTTAAAATATTTAATTAATTTTAGGTTTAAAAGTTCACATACCCCCACCCCCACCAGTCCCAAGAGATATCCCACCCAGGGCGAGGAAACCACCCGATTACAACATCGCCGCACAGATTGCTAGGAATCGTCAATTGGCTCGTTTGGGTCGAGCGCATAGTCACGAAGGGGTTACTGGATACTTCAATAGTGACATAACGGACCCCGAAGATGGTAATTTACATTTTAAATTAATTTAAAAAAATTTAATTAAATTTAAATTTTTTTTGTTTTTGTAGATGACGAAGAAGCGCAAGTTTCAGCCGTTTAATCAAAGAAATACGAAAAAAAAATCGTTTCTAGTCAGTGAAAATTTTTTTCTTTATGTAAAATCACGTGTTGAATTTGGAAATTTGAAAAGTGCAATATTTGGAAATTTCGTTAAAAAAAATCACGTGAAAATTTAATGAATATTAAGTAGTGTTAATGGCAAATGATGGTCGAGTGTGTGTGCGTGTGTTTATGGTGGGACCAATACTCAAAATAATAAATTGTGAATTTTTAACAATAAATAGGTATAAAATTTTTGACCGTCCCATTGATTCGTGTATCGATGTTGTGTCTAATACCTATTTAATAGTTGTTCATTAGCATTTTAAAGGGTTAAAAAAAAATTTTTTTTTTTAACTCGAAATTTTCACTCATTATAATGTACCTGTCGATATCTTATTTTTTATTCATTTTTCCCTCCTCTTACTTTCTTTATATATTAAAATTTCACCCATTTGTTCTCACGTTCAAATGATGATTTAATTATTATTATTATTTTTTAAAAAAGCAAAATTTAAATAAAAAAAAAAATTCTGTGAATTTTTTTTTTCTTTGTTAATATTTAACCCTTTTTTTGTAAAGTTTGATAATTTGTATAAAACAAATAATTTTTTTTTATGTTTTATGTAACGTGTACATACGAAAATTAAAAAGTATCGTAAAGTAATTAAATTTGCTAATTTTTATTATTTTTCTATACAAAAAACTAATTTAAATATTATCAAAATATCATTTAGGAATAGACGGTAAAGGCCGTCCGGAAAACGGTGGTCGTGGATATGAATAAATATCATTGAAATTCCCCTTAACTGGAGGTCGAGGTGGTACTGGCGGTGGTTGTTTATCATTGGTAGTACCATCATCAACATGAGTTGCTACTAAACCCAATGGTTGTTTATGAGGATACGGATCGAGGATTTTTTGTTGTTTTTCATCAGTTTTTGATATTTTTAATAAAGATTTCCCTTGACTCGGTATGTAATTGTAATATTCATTCGATGTTATGTTGTTATAAATTGGTTCGATCGATAGCTGCGATGGTCTTGGAAGTAAATTAGTGTTTTTAGGTGATATCCCTAAATAATAATTTTTTTGAATTTAAAAATTAAATTATTTAAATAAAATTTACATATTTCGTCCACTTTCTTTATTATCGTCGGCGGTGATTGGTAAACAAATTCCGGGTCTGGCGATACGTAATCGGGTGATGTACATTCAGATTCCTATTTTTTAAAAAATTAATTAGTTAATTGGTATTAAATAAATGGTTATAATAGTTACTGTAAGAGTTATTGACCGATCGATAATTTCATTTATCTTCTCATCGGATGTTTGCGAATTCCTTTCCTTTATTAAAACACTCGGCACTGGTGGTGGATTTGATGATAATTCAAATTGACTTATTCTTTCTTTGATCGTTGCTGATATCCGATTCTGGCAAAAGACCAATAAATTTCTTTTCTTTTTATTTTATTTTCTTATTTTTACTTTTCGTCTGAGAACGTCGTCGCCTGAATCCGATTGAGCGCCGCTGTCGTACGTTGAGCTGCTCGCTGTACTCAAACGTTCGCTCGAAGATGAACCTTTTTTTTAAAAAATTTTATTCAAATTAAATATTTTAATTTATAAATTAACTTACTGCAACTGCTTCTTAGACTCGATGTGCTTACAATACTCGTGTTGCTTATTAAACTCGCATTACTTAAAGTACTCGTTGGTCGCAGTTTTGATTCTTCGTAGTCACTTTCTTTTCTTTTATGTACTTGTGTCACTGATTTCGATTTCGAATTGTTTCTTTTATTACTTTTGGTTAAAAGTGATATTATCCTATCCAATGATAAGGATTTTTTTCCTTTCTCCGGTGCACTTTGTTGGATTTGTTCGTATTTGGAACGCAAATCTTTCAATTGATTTTCTTTTTCCTTAAATGAATTATTTTGTCTGATTTTCCAATCTTCGAATAATTGTTCGACTTCGTTGATCGAATATTTATTTTTCTTAAAATCTTCTAGAATTTCTAATAATTCAACTTGACTCGGATTGTAGCCTTGGAAACGTGCATTTTCTTCTTTGGTATCGGGAATGTCATCTTTAAAAAAAAATAATTTTGAAATTTATTTTTTATTATTTAAGTTAAATAATTACCACAACTCAAATTAAAAATATCAGTTTTGGTGTCTGAAAGTGCACTGGAAGTATCGTCATCGTCTAAACCCAAAATAAGTCTTTTGTGAGGCTCCAATAAACTGATTAAAGAAGGATTGGAACAAGTCATTGGTAAATAAGTTTCATTTCCATCCATTTCGCCCAATTCCGACACTGTACGAGGGATATCGTATAATGGAATATTCGTCGGATAATCTAAACAAAATTAATTTTTTAAAAAAAATAATTAAATATTTTATTTTCATTTACCATAAAGTACATCATATATTTTATTATGCGTAGTATTATTCGTGGAACATAAACCCAATGAATATAATTCAGCTGTTGCAGTTAAATTCTGGATAAAATTTTTAAAAATTAATTTTTATTATTTAAATTTTAAATATTATAAAAATTACCGTGAAATTTTCTAACATCTGAGCTAAATCCTTATGACCAGAATTATCAGCTAATTCAGCTGGAGTTGCATTTCCATTGTTACGAATACTACAAGCGATTTTAGCATTGGGTGAATCTAATAAACACGAACACAATTCCTTAAGTCCATAAAAAGCAGCAAAATGAAGCAATGTTGGCATTTCCTCTTCACCTTTTTTTAAAAAAAAAAAATTAGTTGATGAATCACAAAATAAAAATATAAAAATACTTTTTCGTGTTGGATTTTCATAACTGCAATCGAGTAAATCAAATCCAGTCGATGGTACATTTTTACGGAAATTTTTCACTAATAAATTATCCAAATCCTTTATCCTGCATCCACTTAATCCCAATGTCTATTTATTAAAAAAAAAAATTTAAAATTAATTTAAAAATGAAAATAAAAATTAAATTTACTTGGCTTAAAAATTCCATTGGATTATTAACATTTTTCAACAACTGATTCAATTCTCCCATTTGATTTTCACACTTCAATTGCCTCGACCCCAAAGAAATTCCATCGCAGAATATTTGTATTGTTACAATTTGACTTATTTGCATCATATAATCTGAAAATAAAATATAATAAATTTAAAATTTAAAAAACTAAAAATAATAAATATATTAACCAGGAATAACAAATTGAACTGTATACGGATTCCTCATTTTACTCGCAACGTCTTTAGATAATCCTTTATTGCCTTTAACATAAACCTTCACATCGTGATCTTGTGCTATAGGATTCTGTAGCATCGCAAATACTTTTCCATAACCCTAAAAATATAAAAAAAAACAAAATATTAAAATAGAACACTTAAAATTTCATCTTGTCAACACGTGTTATACCCTTTTAAAAGAAATTCTTAAGTCAAAATAGTAAAGTAGAACAAGTGATACAAACGTCATTTTTCACCAGATGATATCGGTTGTGATTTATGGTATTTTGTCGGTGAAGGGAAAAATCTCTCAATAACTCACGTTTGTTTTTAAGTTACCCTAAAAATTAGTCTTGTAAATTTCCATTGGTAAAGTAGAAGGGAAAAAATAATGAGGAATTGCAAGGAAGTGTAATTTTGCAGCAAAATGTTGCGCATGTGGAGCTTTTTAAATGTCAAGAAGAAGGAAAATGAAGATGAATGTTATTTATATTGTTGTTTACAAAAGTTAATTTAAAGTTGTATTTATTATTTAAAAGGGGCACAGAACCTTGTTAGACATAAAAAATTTTTTTTATGTATTTTCAATTGTTATTTTTCAAAGATTTTCTAATTAAGTTTTCTAAGAAAAGTTTTTTTATATTAAAAAAAAATTGTAAAAGTGATTTATTGAGAGATTTTAATCATTTTAAGTACTTCCACGAATTTGATTGTGATTTTAAAATGTGATTACAATAGTCTGGTAGGTTACATCATCAAGAAATTTACACTGAATGTGTTTTTTGAAGTGTCAATTATTCATTATGTAAGAAGTTGTAATACCTTTGGTATTTGTAAACAATTCAATGAATATATGAATTAGTCATAAACTCATTCAAATTGTATAGAAACAAAACTCATTATGTTTTCTGGTTAGGATGACCTGCTTTTCATAATCTCAT
>JAQFZU010002265.1:0-10159 GCA_034696185.1 Henia vesuviana | reverse complement strand
AATTTGTATTTTTTTTTTCATTCAAAAAAACAGGAAAGTTTAAAGAAATTTCGGGAAGAAGCTGGAAAATTAGAACAGTCTGAAGCATTACAGAAAGCCAGGCAAAAATTTGTACGATTCATTGAATTATTGTAAAAGTTATTTTAATTTTTCATAATCAATTCGCAGCAAACTTTAGAATCAGAGACGAGTAAAGGATCCGAAGTATTGAAACAAAAATTACAGGATTTAAAGGAAAAATTACAGGGGGTATGAAATGTTTTATATAATTATTATTTACAATTAAAATTTATTATTTTATTTATCTACAGACATTAGAAGAAGCACAAAAAACGGAATTCGCCAAAAAAGCAGGTCAAATCACAGAAGAATTGGCCAAACAGGCGAAAGAAGCAGCTGAAACAGTATCGGAAACGAGCCAAAAACTAGGGCAAAATCCAGCTTTCAAAAGCATTACAGAAGTATATAATATTATTTTTAAATAAAAAATTATTATTGATTGTTAATCGCCACACTCAAAGAGTGTTAAGGTTGTGAAGCAAGAAATTGATGAAACTACAACAGCAAAAACACAGATGTACAAACCGCCGGAAAAACTTAGAAAACGAGTTGAAAGGACATATTCGACCGATGAAGCCAAACCTATTACACCTAACGAGTAATTATAAATTAATATTTATTTATTTGATTTTTAAAAAAAATATTTAAATTTTTTTTAGAAATGTATTTGGAATGGAATTACATAAAGATTCCAAGTGGTACCAAAGTTGGCAGAATTTTAAAGAGAATAATCCATATGTAAATAGTAAGTGATTTAAAAAATAATTTGCATTTTTAAAATTACTAATTCGTTATTTTTTTGTATTAGAATTTTTTGACTGGAAAATGAAATTCGACGAGAGTGATAATCCCCTAGTTCGTGCTTCTAGAACTGTAACTGATAAAATATCTGAAATAATTGGTGGAATGTTTCAAAAAACAGAACTGTCTGAAGTTCTAACTGAGATCTGTCGAATGGATCCGACATTTGACAAAGAAAAATTTCTCAGAGAATGCGAATTTGAAATTATACCAAATATTTTAGAGGCATTGATCAGAGGGGAATTAGAAATACTCAAAGATTGGCTTCACGAAGCTGTAATTTAATTTTCATAATCACAAAAAAAAAATAATTAAAATTTTAATATTTAATTTAGCCCTACAACGTATTGTCAACGCCAATCAAACAGGCAAAAGCACAGGGATTAAGATTCGATTCGAAAATATTAGACGTAGCAAACGTAGATGTGAGTTTTGAATCTCAAGTTATTTCTATTTAACTTATGTTTGATAACAGTTAGCAATGGGTAAAATGATGGAACAAGGCCCAGTGCTCATTATCAGTTTTCAAACTCAACAAATTATGGCCGTTAGAGATGGGAAAGGAGCGGTAATTGAAGGCGATCCGGTAAGTGATAAATAAAAATTAAGAAAATTAAATCATTAAATGTTTGTGTGTTTATATTTCAGGATAAAATTCTTCGCATGCATTATGTGTGGGTTTTATGTCGAGATCAATCAGAGCTGGATCCAAAGGCAGCGTGGAAGTTAATGGATTTATCGGCCAATAGTGTACAGCAATGGCTTTAATTTCGTTATTATATTGTTTTTATAATTGAGAATAAATGAATTTAAAAATTGAATTGATTTTCAATGATTATAACCAAAGAAACTACATTTGTGCCATTTTAAACAATAGGTGGTGGATATCTCTAAGTATAAAGAATACGGGTGAACCCGTAATTTGAAGCTATTGTGTCGCAATCAAATTCGATTCGAACGATTCGCAATTGCTTGTGATTGCTTATTTTGGGTCTTGCATTTGCAGGTACTCGTTCGGTCGCCGGCGGCATTCGATCAACCAAGTGCGGCATGAATGGCCAGTTACCGTCACCCGTACTTCTCGATTATCACCCATAGTGTTGGAACATCCCATACATAAGGTGTCGCGCATGACGAGACGATTCTAGATTGGCTGATGAAATTTAGTTCAGAGTGAACTACTTGAATTCACCCGTATTCTCTATACTTTGGTGGATATTTTGATTTACATTGCGCATGCTCTTCGACGTTCGTAGAAATTAAAAGGAAACCAAATGAATTTAATAGGAAAGAACTAATCAGTCCTGGAAGTGCATTACAATTGCGCATGCGTTGATCTAGTTTTTTAAAGCATTAACTACTTCTGGTCGTGAGTGGTCGCACCGAAATCATATGAAAGCATCATGGCTGACCGGGAACCACCCCCACTATTCGATGAAGAAGAGGAATCCGGTAAAAAAGATTCAGATTTCGAGGACCTTTTCGTGTCCGCACTTGAGGTAACGAGTAATTGAGTTGGTATATTAAATCCCTCTTAATATAACGTTAAACAAATGGAATGACAAACCGAAGGAAGTAAAAGTTCAAACGTGGTCACTCAACGTATGCACCGTTCGTATTTTAATTCCAGAACGAAAACGAGAAGACAACGAAGCCCAAATTGGATTTTATTAACACCGATGCTGAAATTATACCTGGTAATTAATGCAATTTATTAAAGAAAAAATTTAACTCGCAATAAACATTTAAAAAAATTTTTTCTCGACTTTGATACTTTAGGTGCTACAACCGAAATTAATTTAAATGACGAAACTCCGTCTGAAGAATTCAAAGACGCCGAACCCGAAATTGAAGCTGAAAAGAAATCAGAACCCGCATCATTGTCTGCTTCCTCGACCACCATCACAACATCGTCGGCCACACAACTGGCGAAAACAACTGGCAAAATTAAATCGTCAGATGATGTAACCATTTTCCACTGGTTATTAATAACTTGGACTATTTTCTTATTTTTATATTTTTTCATTCGCAGATCGAGGAAGAGAAAAACGATCAGTTTATTGAAGTTACCATAACTGATCCGCAAAAAATCGGTGATGGAATGTCATCTTACATGGCTTATAAAGTATTTATAAATTAAGAAAATAATTATTTAAATCTTAGAAAATCAATTTTTAGGTTATAACTAAAACGAATTTGCCATATTTTAAGAAGAAACAATTTACAGCATTGAGACGTTTCAGTGACTTTTTAGGTTTGCACGATAAATTAGCGGCAAAGCACATTCATCTTGGACGAATTGTGCCTCCTGCGCCTGAAAAGAGTGTTATTGGTAATTAATAATTATAATTTTGATTTTGGTAATTGCAATTGGTGAAAGGAATTTATTTTTAGGTATGACTAAAATCAAAATGGCTAAGGAAGGTGATGGTGGAGGATCGTCTGATTTCGTCGAGAAAAGACGAGCTGCTTTGGAACGATACATGAATCGCACTGCTGCGCATCCGGTTCTACGAACGGATCCGGATTTTAGGGAGTTTTTGGAATTGGATAGCGAATTGCCCAAAGCCACTAACACATCTGCGCTTAGTGGTGCTGGAGTGATGCGTCTATTCAACCGAGTGGGAGACACTGTTAATAAAATGACAACCAAGATGGATGAAACTGATCCCGTAAGATTTGCTTTAAAACTGATTTTAAATCAGTTTTAATCTATGGTGTTGAGTGTGGGATTCATTCAAAGAAATTAATTGTCTTTTAGCCAGCTATGATGGCTTATAGACATGTAAGTAAAACAAAAAAAAAATTAAAATGAGGGAAAATGGATTTTTTTGATAAGAAAAGGCTAAGTTGTTTTTTAATTATTTAAAAAAAAAATTTTTTTTGTGATTTTACAAATAATTTTTTTATATTTTCCAATTTTCAGTGGTTCGAAGAAAAACAACAACAAATCGAGAATTTGGATCAGCAACTGCGGAAACTTCATTTTAGTGTCGAATCCCTCGTCAATAATCGCAAAGGTTTATTTGAAAATTATTTTTTAAATTTTAAAATTTTATAAAAATTTTAATTTTTAATTAGAATTATCGCAATCAACTGCTTTGTTTGCTAAGAGTGCTGCAATGCTGAGTAATTGTGAAGAACACACTGCCCTATCACGTGCATTATCGCAGTTGGCAGAAGTAGAAGAGAAAGTGGACCAATTGCAATTAGAACAAGCCAATCACGATTTTTTTATTTTCGCTGAACTTCTTAAAGATTACATTGCCTTAATCGGAGCTATTAAGGTATAAAAATATTTTTAAAAACAATTCTAAAATTTTAATTTTTTTTTTATCATTTCAAGGACGTTTTCCATCAACGAGTCAAAGTTTACCAGACGTGGCAACACGCTCAGCAAATGTTGAACAAAAAAAGAGAAATGAAAGCCAAATTAGAATTAGCCGGTAAAACCGATAAAGTGGCTCAAGCCCGTGAAGAAGTGGTCGAATGGGAATCGAAAGTCGAAAGAGGCCAAGAGGAATTCGAAAAAATTTCCAAAATGATTCGAAACGAGATGCAGAGATTCGAGCACGAACGTGTACGTGATTTTAAAAGTACTATTATCGATTACATGGAGACGTTAATGAACGGCCAACAACAGGTTAGAGAAAAATAACTTTTATTTAATAACTTAAAATTCAAATTTATTTATTTCAGCTTATTAAATATTGGGAAGCTTTTCTACCTGAAGCTAAGGCGATTGCGTAAAATAATCATTTTCAAATTCCAATTTTTTTTTTCCCTTTATTTTTAATACTTAAAAAAAAAAAATTTCTGATCAAATTCAAATGAAAAAAAGTCTCGTCTTCGTGCACTTAATTTTTTCTTCATCGTTAATTAATAATGAAAAATTTAATTCGTATTTAATTTTTTTTCTTTATAATGGGATGGCTATTTTGAAATAAGTGAAAAAAAATTTCCAATTTAAATATAAAATATAACTTATAATCTTTGACCAAAAAAAACTATTTTTCGAATGATAGTGGTTATGTTTTCTTTATTTTACTATGATTATAAGAGATATAAAATGATAAAAAATAATAAAAAAAAATATTTGAAAACTTCAAAAATATGCAATGTCATTTTATTTAGTCATTTCAACAATTAATCAAAATACAAAATGATATTAAAATCAAGCTTTATAATCAACAGAACAATAACTCGGTCCGTTCACCGGTTCCGCATCAATTCCTCTAATCAACATTCGACAACGATGTTCTTCGAGTCGAGGTATTGCCGTATTCGTATTATTCACCGTTTGAGCGCTCCATAATCTTTCTGCAACGGCTGAAGCTCGTGGCCATAGTCTCGGAGTGAGATTAGTCGCATCCACGTATTCGCCCCAGATACACGCTTCGCCTCCAAATACTAATTTCTTTTGCGCAGCTGTACCATTAAAATCTTGTGGATCGCATAAATAAAATGCCTGCCAATCGCTTCCGTATGTGATGTAATTCAGGTACCAACATGCGGATAACAGCGTACGGTAACCTTTTTTAGTTACATTAGCCAATTCGCTTTTATACGGTTGCTTCCACACTTCGACTATGGTGTCGGGTTTAACTTGAACTCCGTTATCTATGACTTCTTGCCAAATAATGTAGGATTGTTTTCTCCCTTCGATGGAATTCATGACATCCAACAGTCGTTGCATGTAGTATTCTTCGAGTTTTGTGTAATTGGCGCCGAAACCTTTCTTTTGCATGAATGCTGTGATTTGCGGGTTGCTTTTCCAACAGTCGAAGCTGACTTCGTCGCCTCCCAAGTGTATGAAGTTGTCGGCTAATGAGTAGTGTAGTACTTCTGTGAAAAATGTTTTGAGAAAAGTAAAAGACGATTCCACCGATGGATCGATCGGTCCAAAGCCGTTCGGGATTAGATTTCCACTTTCGTTTTTGTAACATTGCGTTAATAAACCCGGGATACCCAATCCCCACGATTGAGTGTGGCCTGGTGTATCGAATTCGGGTATAACTCGAATTCCTCTCAATCGTGCAAACATTATAACGTCAACGATATCATCTCTGGCGTACACGTGAGTGTATCGATTGTAAGCGCCTTTTTCGCTCAAAGCTGGAAACGACTGGCTTACGAATGGAAAAGCCTGGTCGTCAACAATATGCCAATGAAGAACGTTGAATTTATTTTGGGCCATTGTTTCCTGTAGATTTTTTATTAAGGATTAAAATTTTATGGGTGTAAAGAGCAAATAGCATACTATAGTGTCCATGATGAGTTTCTTAGGTAAATAATGTCTCGCCGTGTCAATCATAATTCCTCGAAAAGAAAATCTGGGGTAATCAGATATCGAAGTGCCATTTACAACCAACTAATATAAAAAAAGATTAATTTTGATATTTTGATAAGTATTGGTAATAATATCGTACCATTGCATCTTCAAAACGGTAAACCAACTGACTGAACGTTTCCAATCCACGCAAAACTCCCCAAATTGATTTTGCAGTCAACGTTCCAATTCCTACTTTTCCTTTAGGAACAATTTTAAGTTGGTCTGTAACAAAATAAATAAAAATATAAATCAAATACAAAATAAAACAATATAAACAAACGAATCTTACATTCTTCATTCATTCCATCATTTGGCCACGATTCCGGCCCGCATGGAGTTTGCAAATCGACTTGTAAAGTTGTGAACACCCCAAAGGTATTGCCAGTGTTATTTAAATACGTTTTATGAGCATTTTCGTCAAATTTTTTCATCCGAGGAGGATCAAATATCAAAACATAATACCGTTTATAAGCATCATCTAAAATATCGCACTTTTGACCAATTGACGAAAACGAGAATAACTTTGGAAGCAAAATGAAAAAATCATCGGTGCTTTTTTGAGTTTGAGGTTGTGGCCACACGGAACCACTAGTTTTTTGGACACCACCAGTTTCGTGAAATTTATGCAATTCATGCTTATTGCATTGCTGCGCATTAATTAAGCTCGGAATAAGTAAAAACAAAGCAAATACAAATCGCGCCATGTTACCGAGGGATCGATAACAACGTGTATCGGTAAGTATTTGTGTAGTCTGCTGTTGTTAACAGTAAATCAGTCAAGTTAAATTCTTTCTCTTATCACTAAAATATAACCGATAATGACCTTCACAATCCCAAGTTCACAAACATGTGATCAAATCATTTATTTATATCAGAAATAATCAGAATAAACGCAAACACTTGAAAATAAATTGAACTTAATTATATTTATTAAGCAAAAAAATAATTTTTTTTAAGCAACAAATAAACTACAATAAAATAGGACAAAATCCAGGCCCATTTGCCGGTTCGGCATTTATTCCTCTAATTAACATTCGACAACGATGTTCTTCTAATCTCGGTGCCGCTATCCCCGGATCATCCACACTCTTGTCGCTCCACAACCGTTCTGCCACTGCAGAAGCTCTCGGCCAAAGTCGGGGTATCAAATTGGTCGCATCGACGTATTCCCCCCACATACACGCCGACCCACCTAAAACCAATTTCTTCTGCTCTTCGGTGCCATCAAAATCTTGAGGATCGCACAAATAAAAAGCCTCCCAATCGCTGCCGTAAGTGATGTAATTCAGATACCAACAAGCGGACAAAAGAACCCCGTAACCCTTTGAGGTGACCGCAGCCAATTCTTTTTCTCGCGGTTCCTTCCAAATTTGAACGATCGCATCCGATCTCACTTTCACCCCATTATCGATAACTTCTTGCCAAATTATGTAGGAATTATTTCTAGGAAACGATTTGATGATATCTACCAACTGTTGCATATAGTATTGCTCGAGTTTGGTAAAATCATCTCCGAAATCTTTTCTCTTCATGAAGTCCCTGACGTCCGGGTTACTTTTCCAGCACTCGAAACTCACTTCGTCGCCCCCTAAATGAATGAATTTTTCGGGGAATGAATTGGAGACTTCGGAGAAAAATGTGTGAAGGAATTTATAAGTGGTGTCCAATGTTGGATCGATTGGTCCGTACCCGTCCAATATCATATTCCCACTCACATTCTTGTAACACGGTGTGAGTAAACCGGGAATACCCATACCCCAAGAAAGTGTGTGCCCAGGTGTATCGAATTCAGGAATAACTCGAATTCCTCTCTGTCTAGCAAACATGATTATATCAATAATATCGTTTAAATTATAAGTGTGAGTATGAGCATCGTAAGCGCCTTTTAAACTCATTTGAGGAAACACGCGACTAACATATGGAAACGATTGATCGTCTACAATGTGCCAATGAAGCACATTGAATTTATTTTGTGCCATTGCCTCCTACAAAATATTAAAAATGAATAAAAAAAACTTTAAAATCATTTAAAAAGTTGTACCAATGTTTCCAGAATGATTTTCTGAGGTAAATAATGTCTGCCAGTGTCTAACATGACTCCTCTGTACGAGAATCGAGGAAAATCTCTTATTTGTGTACTATTAACAACAAACTGTAATAAATTCATATTAATAATTACTCGAATCATTTTACAAAGTTTTAAATACATACTAAGCCTTCTGGCGTGTGATAAATTAATTGGCTGAAAGTTTCTAATCCTCTTAAGCAACCCCAGATACTTTGCGCGTAAAGTACCGCCTCACCTGGTAAATCTTCAGTATTAATCTTTAATTCGTCTGAAAAATTATAAATAAGTTTTTAAAAAAATGAGCTTTAAAGTTTGAAAAAGAAATACTTGCATTGTTCGTTCATATCGGCATTGGGCCATTCGTGCTCGCAAGGATTTTTCAAATTTACTTGAAGTTGTTTGAGAACTGTCGGATTTTCTAGGCCATTCTTGAATATTTCCATTGTAAATTTATTCCCATTTTTCTTCAGCCGTGGAGGATAAAAAATCGTGTTATAATATCGTTCGAAAGCATTTTGAAGTATATCGCAATTTTTGCCAATTGCATTGAACTCGAATTTAGTAGGTGAAATTACTGAGAAATCATCGGTTGATTTTTGCGATTGCGGCTGCGGCCAAACGGCACCTTCGGTCTTCTTAAAACCCCCTAATACAGAATTAGTCAGTTGCTGAGCATTTAACAAACAATAACTATTTAAAGTAAAATATAACAAGAGAATTCTAGACATGTTTGTTATGAACAGCAGCAGTGAAGTCCTGGCAACCGACTGTTAAATAAAATCGATTGACAAATCTACCGAGCACCCAATCCGCTCAATGATCTAAACAAGTTCAATTGATTCACTTTAAAGTCTTTTGAATTAACACTTGTTTTACCTACAGAAAAAGAAAAATCGATCGAACGAAACATGTGTTGAGTGCGAAAATCTTTATAGAACACCTGCATCCAATCTAAACAATTATTTTCTCTGCCAATTCGAATAAAATATTTAAAAATTAATATTAAACAAAATTAATGCAAAAGAAAAATATTTTTATTTCAATTCATTGTTTTTTTAAACGTGATTTTATATAATCATCCGCATCTTTTAAAACTTGTTGTAGAAGAGGATAAACTACACATGTACAAGCTTCGTCTATTCCCAACCATTTATAATCTTGATGTTCGTCTGATAACACAATTGGGGTATTCGGATCTTTTAATTCGGCCAACCAGTAAATAACAGTTTTCGGTTTGTTGTTTACATCGTAGTTTAAGGTCTTTTTAAAGTCATAATATAATGATAGATGTTCGGTTTGAAGTCCAGCTTCTTCTTGCGTCTCTCTTAAAGCTGTTTCCTCCGACGATTCACCGGGATCGACATGACCTGATATTACGAGGTAAATTTAGTGGAATTAAATTCTTTTCAAAATTTTAACCTTTGGGAGGACTCCAATGACGTTCACCGTATGATGCCTGCAGTAGTAGATATTCGATATGATTAATTTGACGAAAGATTAATAGTCCAGCTGCTCGTAAACTCATGTTTTGACTCAATCATAGCATTATAGATCAATATCGAGTAGTGGAAACGAAATAAATAACGCAGTTGATCGATTAGTTATTCACTTGTCGTTTGGCGAAGTTTTCTACTGAACCAGTCAAAACTAATGCCAAATTAAAAAATTAAATTGTTTGCTATTAGTTATTTTGATTAAAATTTTAATTATATCTAATAACGTTAAATAACGTTCCAATAATAAGATGTAAAAAGAAACTGTTTTCTCAGCATGCTCAGTGAGTGGTTTACCACATTATTCTGCTTTAACAGTAGTATCACAATTGGTAGATATAAGATGGTTGCCCCACTCCCATCTAGAAGTTGGTATCATGTGTGAAATTCTCGCTTGGCGTCGCC
>JAQFZU010002264.1:0-10159 GCA_034696185.1 Henia vesuviana | reverse complement strand
ACATCATTCAGAAACTCAAGAGTTTTGTGTGGTGCGGGGGATTCGATGGAGGTTCTCGGTGGAAAAGGCTCCCTGGTGGGGAGGGATGGTGGGAGAGGTTGGTTGCATTGGTAAAGATCCGGTTGAAGAAACTTTTTGGGTCTATCATGACTTCATTTGAAGAGTTGGAGACAATTCTTTTAGAGGTTGAAGCCATGATAAATTTTCGGCCTATTACTTATCTTTATTCAGAAATTGAGGATGGTGAAGTTCTAACTCCGGCTCATTTTCTTGTGGGGGAGCGGTTAACGGTTTTACCAAATCTTACAATTGACCGAGATCAGCAGATGTTATCGGGTCTGGATATAGATCTCAGGAAGTTTTGGAAGAAGCGAGGTCAAGTGCTAAATTCATTTTGGAGAGTGTTTTATCGAGATTATTTGAGAGATTTAAGTTCGGCACATTTGGTTCATGGGGTAGTCTAGATTTATGATGGGGGATTTAGTTCTCATCGGAGATGAAACTCCAAGACAGTGTTGGAAGATGGGGGTAATTGAGGCAGTATGTATGGGTAGGGATGGCATTCCATTCCTGTCTGGTGAGATTGTCATCCCGGTCACATCATACGGTGGCCAATTCAGCGACTTCATTTGTTGGAGTCTTCTCCCATGGGTAGTTGCAGTGCGGGGGAGGATGTTGTGAACTAATATGTTTACTTTGCTTCTTTCTGCTGGCACCAGGGTTCGGGGTTGTTGGTGGCCGTGGGTTACCTAGGTTGTGTACCAAAAAAAGTGTAATAAAATGGCGGTATGTTAAAGAGTTATATCAAGAGTGCTTTCTTTTCCTTTCCTGTACTCCACAACTTATGGCATCGATGACGTTGTCGATGATGTCGTCGATGACTGATCGTCCTTTTTGGTATTGGTTCAATGATGTCCAAAAGACAATTGGTGACTAGACACCACCCGGTGAGTGAATTAGTTAAAATAAAAAGGTTAGGGGAAAGACTAATGGCTAATCAGTCAAAAATCCTCTTTTTTATTTTACGAATTATTTGTGACTTGTAAAAATCAGGTATAAAACTCTTCTTACTAATTTATATGCGTTCTTGCCAATTACGCGTTTGAAGCTCGCGGTTGCTTTCACAACCGATTTCTGAGCGATTTGGTTACAAAAATTACAAATGCATGCATGCATCACTGCATAGATCTGGAATTGGAACAAGTTCCAATCCTCAACATTTGCAGCAACAATGGCGAATCACTCTCGATCAGCGTTCGAGCTAAAGGTAAGTGAAATCAAAGTGATAAAAGTGAACAAAATAATTTCAAGTGTTATATATTAATGACTATTCGACTGCTGAGTGATCTGATCACATGGTGGTCGAATTTTGACCAAGTTTGGCGACTTAAAAATTGCGAGTCGTAGGTTCGTGATTTTATCTCATTGAACAAATGCTATTGCCACGAATAATATAAAGTATGCTTATTTACTAAGTGATTTAATCACTCGGTGAATGCATACTATCCAATTTGGTCCCCGAAAAATGCGTAGTCCAAGACTTCGTGTTTTTTCACCAAAAAAAATGTTATAGAAAAATGTTATTTTTCTACTCCCGAATATTAGGAAGTCTCTGGTCAGTGACAGAGTCTAGACAGAGTTTTCATAGTATTTTTAGATGATTATTTTCGGTATTTTCTTAGATTAACCTAACCCTTGGAAATTAAATAGAGAAGTTGGTTAAGTGATGACAGTAATTGATGTCGTATCGCTTGACCAGCGTTTAAGGATTGTCAGGTTTCTTCATCAGATGAAGAAAACCATATTTTTTCAAAAACGCACCACTTACAAAAGGTTTTGTTGCACCAGAGTCCATCAAACTCTATGAATTTATTATTAATTTAGAAGGTGATAAATGGCATAGGTTGCGTCCTCTTTCAAGTTGGCATCGATATGTAATCCGTCTCAACTTCCGGTTGAAATGGTGGAATGCATTTACCCCACCTGTTGGAAATGAATGAAATGAATGGAAAACCGCATCCTGCTTCAGCTCGGCAGAAGAAGGTGTGAGCCATGTTTCATCAGTAGCATTTCCTGTGGCTCCTTTTGCTGCTCTTTGTTTTTTGGCTCATTGAAAGCAGCAGCCATATTAGTCAGCTCCGATCTTCAAAACTCTTTCATTTTTTTAAGAGAAGTTTGCATGTTTGAACGTTTTGCTTCAAACAGGCAATCTTATTTGAAATGCAGGCTGCCACAAGTAAAGCAACCCCCAGCACGAAGTGCCTTCAAATGGTCAGCTAGCACATTCGAGGTAGTGGAGGCTATAGCAGTGGTAGTCATAGCCTTCTTAGGAGTTGCAGCTATCGTTACAGGTGTGACGGATGACCGAGTCACAGACAGTATGTTTCGAGGACGGTTTATCCTGCTGTCGTAGCATAGCTGCTGTTCTCCAATACTTCAAGACCTCTAAAAATTTCTCTCAAAGAACAAGGGCCAGAACGCATGAACTGCTTGGCGTAGCGTGCAACATCTGGTAAGAGTGTCTTGCGCGCGATTAATTTATCGCGGCCGGTCGGCGGATTCTCCATTTGTGCACACACTTCATCAAGAGTTATGAGTGTATGTTTCACAGTTTGATTCTTAAAAAAATTTCTTTATTCTTTTAAGAATAAAGAAATTCTATTAATTTTTGATACAGCATATCCTCTGACCGATCGCGAAACACTTGGAATAATTCCACCCATGTCTCATGATAGGTAAGCCAGCCAGCAGCATCGCCCTTAAATAACGTCGATAAGCTTTCTTTTGCCAGAATATCTTTATTGCAGCCCAAGTCGTCGAACGTCTGTGTCAAGTTGTTCCAAAACTTGATTGCTTTAATAGTTGTGCCAGAGAATGGTGACAGTTTCAACGCCACCACCTTCTCACCCCAAGCCTGTGGTTGTTGCATGCAACCTGTGCTGCCTTCACCAGCCGTGTTTCTGAGAGCCATGTTTAAGGATTCTCTGTCCAGTTACAACTGTTGCAAAGCCTGCGCAAAATCATCCTGAGTTTTCCTATATTTCTCATGCATCTGTTTATCAGTTGTGAGGAAAGTCATTTTAACGTTAAAATTGTCAGTAGCTGCGGGTTGAGTGATATCAACCCGCAAAATTGCATAAATTGCATTGACAATACTGTGGGAAACAGTCGGCAGAGGATCAGCTTCATCGCTGATATTTCCCTGATTTCTTTCCATATTTATTTCTTGAGTGTGATCCTTGTCATCAGACGTAGAATCCAGGTTTCTACCAAAAAGATCCTCAGCTGGGCCTTTTGAACGAGTAAAAGGTGCCATCTGAAGCAGTAGGAAATGGACAGATAGTGGTGAATAAAACAAGAACTAAAGTAGGCTATGCTAATGCAAAGTGAAAATCCAAGAGACTGGGACGGATGTGTTAACATTGTGTTAACAATGTGCAAGCTAATAAAGTAAAGATAGAGGTGTATCTCTCCCCAGGTGGTGAAGATTATTGACCCGTCCACCAGGTGCGACTGAGGACGCTTGTAATTGGCTGTCAAGGGTTGACCCACAAGCCAAAGTCCATTAGGTCAGTCGAGCAGAGTTACACATCATTGCGTTAATCCTCCTTGGTACATCCGTGATAGAGATTGAAAGATTAGTGCATTTTCCCCTTCTTTCTTTGTTTGAAAGAAAGTGAAAACAAATGCAATAAACAAAGGAATAAATTATCACTTTTCAGCAAAATAAAAAGAACTTTTTATTACACAAAAAAGAAATAAAATATAGTTAGGAACGAGCATTTCTCGGACAATGCAATCTCTTTACAGTAAAATCAATTATCCATAAATACAAAAAATATTGATTAGAAAAGATGCATTTCTCGGACAATCAGACAATGTTTTATAATTTCTTACAAAAATCCAAGTGTAGGTAAAAAAATTTCTCCATAGTCAAATTTGTGTATTTCTATAAAATGTCAATCGTTTGAAAGGTTTTGATATTCGGTTGGAAATCAAACGGTGCTTTTCCACCATCCCATTGCCCATACAATTCATCTAACATTCAGAACGAGTTTTAAGAAAAAAATCAAACAAAACTTAAACAAAAACAAAAAACTGGGTTTTCTGGGTGGAGAAAAAAACTTGTATTTCCCCCCCCCCCCACCCCCCGAGTTGTGTAAATGTCTCAAACTACTCCAGTTTTCAACATAGCTTTCGGAGTGTCTATCTGGAATACTGAACAGTACAATCACATGCATGTTTTTGCAAGTTTTTGCATGTTTTCGCATGTCTTCCCTTTATCCCGCCTCTAATCTGTTGTAGACTTTCGAGAACTTCAATCGTAGTACGTAGGAATAATAAATGAATTAATGTCGAACAATTATTAATATTTCGTATATTGATTGTTTTAAATATTATTTAGTGATATTTAAATGTGTTTCTTTTTAATAATTGGTTCAAATGTATTAATTCATCTGGGAATTAATTTTAATTGATTTTCGAGTTTTGCACGCAATATTGTTTATGCGCTGTTTTAATATTTTGTATGATTATTGTTTATCATAACTTTTAATTAATTCTATTGTTATAAAGTCGTGCATTTGTGTATTATATGATTTGTCAGCCAATAATATTGTTAGTTTTAACGATGGATTACGACAGCGTTACGGTTTTGTGTTCCGTAAGGATTTTTGCGTCAATAGATGGCTTCAAGTCCAACCTCCATTTCGTGTCATCCGTGTACCTGAAATTAACCTGGGAGGCTGGGATATTATGTAATAATTGTATCTTCTTGTTGTATTTGGGCATCAGTGGGGACTGTGGTTCCTAACTGATTTTTGGGGAACAAGTCGTATGTAATTTTGTTCTACTGTAATTAAATTTGTTTGTTTTGTTAAAACGATTGGTGCTCTTTTTGATTCATTACCATGGACACAATATAATTCAAGGACAAACGTGAGTTATATATAAAGAGTGTGATTTCTATAAAATAATCGAAATTACAAGTTTTGTAAACGGAGGATTCAAGTCAAACGAAGGATACAAGGCCACATTTTGAAATATCAAAGATTAACATTTTGTGCAATAAGAAGCAAGATTTCAAGCATTAAACTTTATTCAGTAATAATCCACATCTTTGGTGTACGAGAAAAGGTTCTGACCATGCTCCGCCATCCTCTCACTACTCCCGTGACACTCAATGGCACGCAGACGAGATTCTGACCATGCATTTTCCCGCCACAGCATTCCACGACTAGACTACAATCCCCAGCATTTGGAGCATTGTGAGGAGTAGGTAGAACGTGCTCAGCCTCTCACAAAAGGAAGGGTGTGGAGCTGACCACGTCTGTTAGCCCATAGACGATGCCAAGAATGTTGGAAAGCAATCATTTTTGCTTCAGAGCGCCCCCAGATCGCCAACATCGCCACATAAAGACCCTTACAAGATGAAAATCAAAAAGGATATAAAAAGAATTAAAGGATGGGTAGGAAAATGTAAAACGATTTAGCTGAAGACACTAAAAGAATTTATGGACAAAGTATGAAAAACAGCAAAGGTTGTGAGGGCAGGATTTTTGACAACCTAGGCCTACCCCTACAGTCCCTTGCAAGGGACCCACTTAGTTGATAATAGACATCCACATGGCCGCAGAGTTGAAGTTTGCCGTGTCATTCACAGTCCACTGTACACTTTTGACCAGCAGACAGATAAATAATCTCTGTCAGATTAAAAACTGCCCACCCCCACTAACCCACCCATTACAATAGCCAGATGATAGATCGTCGACCGAAATCACTAGTGTACGGCGATATGCAAGTCAATTAAGGGTCGTCCATAGTCACCGAGCTAACACCTTAGACCCGGCAACCACAGCCTACTTGTATTATGGTACAGGCATCAAAATTACGTTTCGGGCACGGCGAGCAAATCGTCCGATGAGTTTGTAGCATTGTGCAGTTGGTAGACTGCACAATGCCGCCCAGTCATTCTATCATCCTCTGTTGATAGTCCGAGCCCTGTTTCACTCGTAATTCCGTGTCGTACCAATGCCACTCATCAGTTGTTAGGGACACATGGGCCTCAGCTTACACTACCGTCGGAGCTGACCTTCCCCCAGCCAGTTTAACCCGGCAGAAAGCCATTTCAGATACTCGTGCTCATGTAAGCGAAAAAAATTTTGCGTGTGGTCCCTGGATTTAAATCCCAGACAGGCCCCCAATTGTGAGGCGCTGTTTCACTGTCGGCTGGGCACGGACTCCAGTGCGACAGATTCACAGCCATCTCACTTGTGAATGAATGGAGACAAATGCGTGACTTGATTGTTTAGGCCTTTATTAATGAAAGGCCGTGATGCACATCAGCGTCCCGTTCCCGTTCACTCTCTCGGTTCGCCGACCAAAACGTGTAACGTAAAGGTTAGGCATTGTGAAAGGTTATAGTAAGCAGAGTTGGTTATCCCAATTTAAATATTTAAACCACTAGAGAAGAGATGTGAACACTACCACTGCAGCAAAAGAGGTGAAGAATTAGCTATGTTCCTACTGGCAATGAAGACTTGTTGACCAGTCCATTGCAAGTGTCATAGGTTGCCTACGATCGGTTGACAGGTCTTGAGCCAGATTCAGTGGTAAATTTAACTCTTCTTAGAAGGATATGTATCATGACTAAATCCCTTAAGCAAGATCCATGATAGAGGGATTAGTCTACTCGTGTTTTAACCCCTTTTCTTTGTTTGAAAAGTAAAAAAAGCATTTAATATTTATAAAATAATTTTTTATTGCATTAAAATTAAAACGATGTTTAGAAAAAATTTGCATTTCTCAGTAATACGTTTTTTCTGGGTGGGTTTTTATTATAAAAACATGGTTACTTGCAATAGATATTGCCAATTTTCAGATTTTTTATAATTTAATTAGCAAAGGTTGTTCTTTTAAACATATTTGTTGGTAGGTTTTAAAATTTTATAGTAATTATTTACCACATTTTTTTAGGCTGTGTTGTCCAGACATAAAGAACAGCCAAATTTGGACATAAGACAGAACAGGGAAACATATAATGGTGTTTTTATGGGAAAAATTTTATCTTTTTTCAATTGTATGCAAAGTGATCCATTGCTTGACCATTTTTTATAACTTTGAGTGTCCATGACAGAAATATCTGCAGTACAACCATGTCATGTATGTTATAGCTTCACCACTCTTGTGACACTTGTTGGTGCACAGGCAAGGATCAACCCATGCAGACAGCCTGCCAGATTATTTCGCCCACAGACCACTGTCCCCAACCCCAACCTTTGGAGAGCCATGGTTGGTAAAACACAGTCGGAGCATACAAAAGGAAAGGTACATGTCTCACTATGCTTGTTAGCCTGTAGACGATGCTAAAACAAACGAGAATCAATCACTTTTGCTTTTGACTGCTCTCAACTTTCCAATCGCAATCACATAAAATTGAAAATGACAGTAAAAGTATATTGAAGGGTAGGGTTTAGAAAATAAAGAACAATTTAGCTGTAAGTACTAAAAGAAATTTGGAAAAGAAGGATGTAAAACAGAAAATGTTGTGATGTTAGGATTTTTATTAGGTTACATCTTAATTCAACAGTTCCTTGTGGGAACCTGCACAGATAACGAAAGCCAACCACACGGACTCAGGGTTGAAGTATGCCAAATTTCTCTTGGTCTACTGTACACTTTTGACCAGTGGGCAAACTAGTGACCTCCATCAGATAAGTTGCTCACCCTCATTGATCCAATGGCAGATTGAAGATCGTCGATCCAAACTATTAATCTGTCACAATGTGTAATTCAAATAAGGGTTGACCGTGATTGCCAGGCTACCTCTATAGTTCTTAGTGCCAGAATCTAGTTAACCCTATAATCACAGATTTCCACTCCTTCGCATCCTATTGTTTCATGGGTTCGGAGTAGTTGTTTGGGTTCTCTTCAATCAATGAATTTATTTCAAATTCTTTGACAGCTTCTTCTCCCTCCGTCAAAGTATCATTCTTGTTATTGAGTTCCGAACTTTCTCATCTTCAAATGATGATTCTAAGGAAACTAGCGTGCCAAAATTGTACTGTCGGCAGTTCACCCAGAATCATTCCTATAGCCACCTGATAGTTCAAACTCTGTTTCGCTCATAATCTCGGGTTACGTCAATGCCAATCACCATTCTTTAGGTCTGCATGGGCCTTATGTTTACGCTACATCATGGTCATTTTCCTCCAGCCAGTATTACCCAGCAGAAAGATCTTCTTTCTACTCATGTTTGCATAAGCCAAAAAAATATTTAAATGCTGACCAAGCCCCCAATTGTAACCGGCCACTCTGTCGCAGTCTGGACATAGTCTTCACACGACAGTTTTGCAGGCGGCGCATTGTAAACATATTAGGACACAGATGCATGATTTGTGTGTTGCTGAACTTTTATTTATACAGGTCTGTACTCCACATCTTTGCCACGTTTCCAACACTCTATGTTCGCTGGCCTTGTGCTGGTGGTCAGATCGCCAACACGAAAATATATTACTTAAACTACTACTTTACAGCTACATGGGGTAGCCATACTTACCACTCAGCCTCCACACAACATTTCTCACAACCATCACACTCTTGCCTGGCCAACTCCGCACATCCTCTTGTTATGGTAGTTTACGCCAGACTCTCTCTAAGGTGTTGAGCTTCTTAGGTGGTGCAGTAGGCATGCACTGGGGTCATGTGACCGAGATCCATGCTGCTCTCAAGTGACGACTGGTCACAGTTTGATGCGGGGCCGGCATTAAAGGGAAGACCCCACAGTCATCAGGTACATGGGTTACATCTATGTAAGTCGTTTGTTTTGTGTCAATATTGAATCGATGGGATCGTGTTGGACAGTCAGTTAGTTCCGCTGTGGTTAGTTCTGCTCAGGTATAGACACTGCTGTAGATACTTGGGGTAGCTCGGGTAGTAAAATCGACTGCTGCCCTGGTTAACGAGAAGTGCAGTCTGACCGCACCAATGACTGTTTTATCTCGGATTTTGCAGTTAAGTGTTTCTACTTTTTAGTAACAGAATTGTTCCATGCAATCGCACGAAGACAATTCCACTCGTGATACGGATTGAATTCATTCCACTCTTGATTACTCATGATGACCATAGAGATTTGGATTGATGTCTAATTTATCAACCAGAGGTTTTCTGCTAACGCTACATAGTGTGAGTTTTGATCATACAATACCATGGTAGAAAGATGATAAATGTGATGCATTTGCATCACCTTGCAATCTCTACTTTAGTACAGTGAAAAAGAGAAATGGAAAAAGTGATGCAGTTGCATGACTAAACACTTTCTCTGTTTGTATAACCAAAGGATTATCTTCCTGACCAGATGTATACCAGATTTGATAGTTGGATGAACAAGTCAAGGGCCTAAAATAATGTATTTAAATCATCTAAACTCCAGCCACTTGTTCCGAAACGTAACCTTATTCCAACCCTGTGTTTTAGCCAACCCAGATTTCTATGTAGATAAGTAGTTTTACTGTTTTGTTAGTGTTATTTGCATTAGTTAAATGTTACGGTTTGCATACTGTGATGTATTTTAATGTGTTTTTTTAGTGGTAGATTAGTTTAGTCAGTCTCAACAGACTCAACCCTGTCACAATGTTATTAGTGACGGTGATAAGAACCTGTCAATTGAGGTGTTTGTAAACGCTTTTTACATGCTATCCAAGCACTGCAAATTTGGCAATTTACGAGAATGCCTAATCTAAGACCAGATTATGAGTGGCATCTGCAACAAGGGACAATCCTTTGTTGCACATGCCACCCAGGGAAATTACAACTCTAAAGTAATCAGAAGCCATCTGAGTCCACAATTACAATAGCTAAGCAGTCAGAGCAAGTAAAGAAACAAAACTCGATCATTCACGTAGGCCAGGACCAGCGGAAAATAACAGTAGACAGGATCTAAACAAGACGAGACTGCAAACAGGATTTTTGGCACTAGAAGTCGGAAAAAACCAAAATCAACCAACGAGAAAAATCCAAGGATAGTAACTCAAAAAAAGGCAACTAACACACAGTGCAAAAGGTGTGCAAAGAGACATGGTGGTAGGAGTGCCCAGCAGCCAATGCAACATGCCAGAAATGTGCGTGAAAATGACATTACCAGCATGTTGTTGAAGTACAG
>JAQFZU010002263.1:0-10159 GCA_034696185.1 Henia vesuviana | reverse complement strand
TTTTTTTTCTAACTTTGGTACAGCATCTTATCCAACATGCCCTCGAGAGACACTACTGAATGTCAGTTGGCAGCGAACTGCAGTCAATTGCGAAGACATCCAGCCATGCCCTAACTCTCATCGTGGCTACGCTCGTCGCTCCTGCTCAATGGTGGACCATACGGCCTCGTGGGAAGAACCCAATTTTTCCAATTGTACCAGAACGGAATTTGTTAATATCTTGAAACGGGTAAGCGATAACATCAAAATCTCATTGTAACAAAAATCGAGTATAACAAAAACCTCATTATAACAAAGTTCTAAAATCGCTATTTTTCTTTATGAAGACAATAAAAATCAAAATAAAGCGAAACGAATTGATTTTTAAGGTCTTTCGGAGTTGTTTATTACGGGGTTTTATCGTATATCAACTTAACACGTGACATAACTGTGGCAACAACATGGAATCATCATTAATGGAAATATGATTGACAGTTATACCTGGCTTTGGTCTATCGATTTGTTAGTTCGGAACGAAAATGGGTTTGAAGGAAATTTCTTTTGTTTGTTCAGGAAATTACGTGCAAAGTGATCTTCTTCGAAAACTTATCTTTTGTCCTTTTATTCGCGATTATTATCGCGATACAATGAATGTGTGAAAGGGATTTGTTAATTACAGTTAAAACCATTAATTCGCATTGAATGTGAAGTTGCATTCAACATTTACGGTATTTATCACTTGAAAAAGCCTTGAGGAATGTACGATGACAGTATCTCTATAGAAACACGATATTGAATTAAACGAAAAGCGGCAACTATTGAATTTAAAGTTAAAGTTTGATTAATTGGTTAATAATTATAACGGAATTAATCGTAAGTATTGAGTTCCAGCTAAAAGTATCTTTAGCACCACTTTAATGACTATTTTTGGATGACATTTAAAGTCTTTCTTCTCTTTTGATATGTTTGTTTAAGTTTTGATTGCTTTTGTTATTGAGAAAAGAAATCAATAACGATTTTTATTTTGCAGTTTGCGAACCTTAAAGTTGGTTTCATGGCCACAACCATCAATGAAGTATTGACGAACGTTTTAGGGCTTTTGAAAAAGTACTCGTTTATGTACCCGGGAGAAGCGAAAGGATATTTAGATTTGATGGAAGATGTATTAAACTATCAAACCATTTACCCAGAAAAGAATTACAAACATCGAATTCGTAATTTACAACTCACATTTGATATTATGAATTTTCTTATTAAATCGTTTCGAGCTTTAAATTCATTCGAGGTATTTAAGATTTAACTAAAAAAAAATATAAATTTAATTTTTTCTTTAAATTAACAGATTGTGAATAAATTTCAACAAAAACTTCAATTGCAAGTACGACAAATGGCTTACATTTTACTTAACAATGCGTCGAGTAGAACAGAAATTCGCAGTGAATTTGGTGAGTTGAAAAATAATTTAGAAAAATCTGAAAATCTTGGAAATTAGAAATAAGAAATTTTCAGAAATTTTTTAAAATTTATTTTAAATGTTTTCAAAACACATCTTTAAATGTTATTTTTCCTAGAAGAAACCAAATTTGTGCTTTAGTAAACATTTCCAAGTAACGAAGAAGCTTTGAGCAGTTTCTATTTGATTCGAGGACTCATTAAACTTGTTGACGGTGAACCAACAAATAATCAAACGAATGTATTGACCTTTATATTGATTCAATTTGACAACCCCATTCTTTAACAATCAAATGCAACCGAGCAAACCGTCTTATTTACATATTTTAAACAGTAAATAATTTCTAGATGTTTAATTTAGAAATTAAAAAAAATAAAAATTTAAAAACTTCAAAATCTAATTAAAACTTAAAAAAAAATTTCCGATGGAAAGGTTGTGACATAGGGTTTAATCATATAAAATTTGAAATAATCACTTGCTCCAGTTAAGTTTTATTACTACAATGTAATAAAAACATTTTCTATGCAACAAAATTTATAGCCCCATATTTTGTTTTTTACATTTGAAAATATGATGCAATTAATTTTGATAACACATTGTTGCCAAATAATTTTCCAGATGAAGTTTCAATGTCGTAAAAATAATTCTTTTTAAAGCAAATATTTAAGTTTAAGTTGATGTGACTTTTAGTATCATTTTTGGCAATGACTTCCATGCGTTTTTCTTTCGATACTGCAATAAAAAGGGTTAATAAAATGAGAAACACTACACTAAATTTAATGCTCTTTTAACTTTGGTTTGTGAGTGAAAGTAAACAAGTTTTATATAAAATAGGAAATAATTGAATATTGAATGATATTAATTGCAGTTGCCGAAGCGATTAAAGTGTCTACCGATGGAACACATTTCTTCACTCTACCGTCCAACAACTCGATCGAATCTTCGTCGTGGTTAACTGATTACATGGTCATTTCAACTGATACCAAACATTTGATTTCAACCAATTTACAAGGTAAAAATTCCAAACATTTTCTTGTTTTATTTTTCTTTTAGTGGAATATTTGTGGATTGCGATTCATATTATTGACATGTTTACATGGACATTTTGGTGGCAATTGAGGCAATTGCGCACGTCACATTTCGCCTGCGTTTATTTGAATTAGTTCTCATCTTCGTTTTACCGTTTGAATGTCACGAGTCGACCTCAGGACTTGTCCAATTATCGGAATCGGCTGGAAGAAATTGCGATGTTTGGACACTCACGGGAATTCGATTAAGTAGTAGAAAGAAAACAGTATAAACATTTCATCTTTAGTTGAGTAATAATGGCACTTTTAATTAATACCACGAGTTAAAGAGCGAAACAACTTCAGTCGATCTTAAACTTATTAAAAACTTAGAAATTATTTGCAATTATCGCATGAATTGTGACGTATTTGTGTTTTTTGAGACTTATCACTGATAGTTTTCGAGTTATTATATATATAGATCTACTCCTAATGAATCGGGAGATAAACAATAGTCAAGTATTCTTTTGCATAAAAATTTTATTATTCTCAGTTGAATGAAAATACAGCAAAAACCTTAAAACGGCAAAACGCCGCTTCCATTGCGATACGATCATTGATCGTTTTCCAATTTTAATATCCTTAGAAATGCAATCGCAGGCACAACTCCTTTTTCTATTTCCTAAAATTGAAGAATTTCTTTTTTTTAAAAAAAACCTCTTTTTAATCAATGACCGTGAGTCTGTCCAGACCATGCGCAAACCTCATTTCAAATTCGTTTTTTTTTTAAATTAAAAACAAATCGAGTATAAAAATTTGAAAAAGTTTAATTTAATATAAATTATTATAAAGTGCAAAAATTCAGTACTCGAAATATAATTGCGACTTTAGGCATCACATTTAGTTTTAAGTATTAAACGAAGCAAATTTCATAAGCAAATGGAGTGAACAAACCAAGGACGGTCGTTTTGCGCGCACAATTGACATACAATTTGAATCTTGAGCCAAAACTTCACGTTTAACTTGCCATTTGCATGTAACTGATGCATCCACTTTAACTAATGAAAAGCGAGGATTTTGAGGTCGCATTAAATCTAAGTCGACTATTAATTTTTCTCTTTTCATTTCTCATTTCAGAGACGAACACGAGCATCGAATTGGCCGTCATCTTTTACAGGAACTTGTCATCTTTTCTACCGAAACGTTACGTATCAAAAGAAGAGTAAGTGCTTTTCAATTGGCTGATCTGAATCAAAATAGACGTTGATGAAAAGATGAGTCAGTTGCGGTCTTCTATTTAGAGATGGTGTTTCAATTGAATTTGCCATCGACTCGCGCCTGGTTTCCATCACGGCCCACAAAGGCCATTTGAGGCTCGCCAATGCAAGTGCCCACATCAGCCTCGTATTCGACCACCGTCATTTTCCTGTCAGTAACACACTTTACTCGTTGCACAAAAATGTATAAGTTTTCTTTATTTCTGATAGGATAAAAATACCAATTTGAATTCCACCGGATGGAATGTGACTTGTGGGAGACTCATCGATTCGATCGGGTGAGTTTTTATTTCTTTTTTCAGCTCAACTTATTTCGTATTAATTTTTAAATTAAAAAAATTTTTTGTTTAAAAGAAATTACAAGTCACCGCAATGGGTTTTGTCAGCTTGTAATAAATCGATGGCCAATGAAACTATTACAGTGTGCAATTGTGATCGATTTGGGACTTATGCAGTGTTGGTCACTAAACACAATAAACCAGTAAGTTTAGTAAATTTAATTATAAAAACCTGTTTTAAATTTAATGTCAAGTTATACGACCAATTTGAGGTGATATAATAGACTAAAATTCAATTTATATGACTAATGTTAGTTGATTTGAAATTTATGATAACGAAACGATTGTTTAATGACCTCAGGATTTATTTACATATTAATGAAATTGTACGACATGATAAACACTAGTAAAGATTAAATGGGCTTTGATGTGGATATAAAATATGTTTTTCACTATTTTAAATTATAAAAATAACATTTTGTTATGCTTAAATCAGATACTAAAATATTACATTTATAATTTAAACAGTTTATTTAAGCTGAATAAACCTATTAAGAAAACGACAGTGCAATGACTTGACATGGCTAACACAAGATATACTTTGTTTACAAACTTTACTCATTGAATTTACATGAGGAACAAACTCATTCATTTAAAGTCAGTTGTTATGCTTTTGCTTGAAAGTCGTGTATTTAATTAATGATGACAAAACATGTATCAATAGATGTTTTCATAGTGCTACAACATTTATTTTAATTTTTTAATTATTTTAGAAAGAAGAACATGTGGAATTTGGTTTTGATCTTGTCATCAGCATCTGTTGCATTGTATCTTTAATATCAGTCGCCTTCGCAGCTTTTTCAGTGACAATTTTTTCGCGGTAAGCTTAACTCATTTAAATCTTGAAAAATTGCTAAAATCAAATCTTAACAACAGTTATTTTTGACATTTTTTAATTTTTTTAAGGAAGATCCAACGTGGCATTTTAATGCTCAAATTTCAAGTTTTGTTTGGTCTTTCGGGATCTTTCGTTTCTTTTTTAATCGCTTCCCGAAGCTCATTACATGTCGTAAGTGCTGGCCTAAAGGCTCAATCTTTTGATCAAAAACGTTTAACGTTTGTATATCTAGGAATGGTATCCATTCATCGCATCTGCTTTGGAATTTTTTTTCTTGCTTCCATATTCGAGTCAGGTGTGTCTGGAATTAATGGTCTACTTGGAAATAACTCACTCTTATCAGGTGCAAAATGCAAGAGCCAAGATCGTGCTCATCAGCTGGGGTAAAAGTTGCTACAAAAAAACACGATAATAATTTAAAAATGATGAGCTCGGCAGTCAAAAAAGAGAATAGAATTCACATTTTATCCATATTGATGGTCCTCCAGAGACCCACTTAAAACTTAAAACGAGATCGCAATTGTGTCGCATCTTATTTTTCTCCCTCTGGTATAGGTGTGATTACACTTACACCGCATTTGCCACACGTTGCTTCAAATTATTATTGGCTGTTGACCTCAAAATCTCATTTTAATCCGAGTTTTTCATTTTTCTCATCTTCTTTTATTCACAACGATTGAAACTTAATTTCATTTTTATTTCTAGGGATTCCCATTTTAATTACTGGAGCTATTTTGGCTGCTCAATCACAAAGTGGATTTGATTTTTTAGCGTGAGTATTTTTCTCTTATAAGAGGCTTTTGCAAAGCCAATTTTTCTGAAATAATGTGTAACGTGTGGTCTGCTATGTGTCTTAACGCACAGATTTACTACAAGAGCGCTTTAAAGTTCTTCAAAATAAAACCACACGAATGTCTCACAATTGCTTGCACTTAACTTAGCAATCGATCGACATGCACTTATTATATTGTTGCACGCCAAGGAAAAGAGCCAAAAAGAGCTGTACGATGTTGAGTAAACTGAAGATTACAGTGGGGAATATACAATATGTAATATACAAACTGTAAAATTCATTTTACAAAATTTTTAAAGGTCGAATTATTTATTTACAATATCTTCATTTTTGCAATATTAATTTGATGACAGCATCTTATATCTTACAGCAAACTCGATTTCCTTATACGATAATCTTATCAGGCTGACGACATACAGTATTATGTAGCTTTAATTATTGAGGATTTGTTTAGTAAATTGAAAAAAATCATGTGATACTTCAACTTTAAAACACGGTTTAATATTTAGTTTTAGTTTTTGTTACTGCCAGGCACATGATGTGATATCAGCTAAAAGAAAGCTGCTATTAGTCAGTCTTTTTCCTTGTAAATTTATTACTATTTTTAATAATGTAGTCATTGAATTTTTGAATTTCTTGAGTTTCTTCCTGTAAAATATGGTTATAGATAGACTTTACTTGTATTAAAGTATGACTTTAAAAGTGAAGGTATTATTTGGATTTTATGACTGGTAGCTTGTCTACTATCCAGTCCCTAGTCACGTGCTCGAGTTGGTATTGTAAAAATCGAATGAAAAGTCTTGGATGAGTAATTTATGGTAGTTGTAGGTGTTTATTGTAAGGCCCAAGACATTCGAGCAATCATTTCTTTGCTTACCTTCTCTTGTCCTATGTCGAAAATAAATCCATGCGACCCAGCAGGGTGACCGACCACGGTCATTTGTGATGCATAATAAAAATACGACTATTGTATTGGACTGTGGTGTTGCAAGTTTCGTTTTCATGAGTTGAAAGACAAGAAAAACACAAACTCATGCGCCATTCATGGTTTTTTTTCTATCTTTAATAGCTCAGTTACCAACATCAGATACAAAATATGGATATTTTATGCATCAAACAAAAATCTATTTTGTTCCAGATGTTGCAACCATTCATGAATAATACATATATTGTTAATTTTTTATTATTAGGTGGTGGATACAATTCGGAGATGTATATTTCTTCGGTTTTATCATTGCTGTGACCATTTTAAATTTAGTAAGTTGTATTTTTAAGTGGTTTAATTATTTAATCTTAATGTCTTGGTATTTAATTTTGCTTTTTAAATGTTTAATGCAGTTGTTTATAACGTTGTACTTGATCGTAAGTGCAGAATTAAGACATGCCAAAATAGATAAATCAACGAAAGGAAGAGTTAAGATCTACAAGTAAATTAAATCTTGTAATTAATTAAATAAATATTTGAATAATTTTTTTTATTTATTTATTGCAGTGGACATTTACTAAATAAATGTTTAATGGTACAAATTTTTCTCCTCAATTTAACAATAGCGGCTATTTTACATGTAAATATTCATCAAGCAACAATCCGCTATTATTTTTTGACCAGTATTGTTTTAATGGTAAGTTATTTATTTTTTTTTTAAATTTAAAATAATTAATTTTTTTTTTAAATTAGGGATTTTTTACTTTTTTATTATATGGAATCAGTTTTGATGACGTAAGAAATAAAATATAAATTAAATTCATTTTTGTGAGATTAATTTTTTATTTTTCAGATTTCATGTTGTGATAATAAACCCAAAGAAGAATTAGAACAAAACGTAGGATATTGTAAAAATGATGGTGTCCAACTTTAAAATTAACATTCATAAATTAAAAGCAATAAAAGGAATTCATTCGGAACAAATTCAAAACACACTGAATAACTAATCAGCGCAAAATTTACAACATTTGACTAGTTAATTTTAAAGTTTTAACACCACAAAATATCAATATTCATAAATTAAGTTGATTTTAAATTATCTATTTACTCTTATCAGGAACTATTAAACAGGACCGAGGGTTTGACAAGTAAAATCTTCATAAATTCAGTCAATTTTTAAAACCTCAAATAATTGATTTCTTTTTCCCATTGAATTGATTCGTCAAAACTTTATTTTTGACTCAAACCCATTTGGACAAATGCAATCGATTATTTTAAAGTTTTTAAAATCGACTGACTCAAAGCCCATTGAACCAATAAAATCTAATATTGTATTTTTCCCCTTCAGCTCTTCACAAACCAAATTGCATAGAAGAATACATATTGACAAACAACGTACACGATTCGTCTGTGTGTCGCAAAAAAAGAAAAAGCAAGGATAAAGGAAAAATGAGGGAAGTTGAGGATTTGCTACCTGACGTAACAGCAAATCAAATCAGCAAAATGGGAGTGGATGAGGACAGCGAGGAAAAAGTTAGTGTTGTCGAAGAGAAAATCGAAGACACGACCGTAGTGATGGGCGATGGGTACATTCATTTGGTGAGTTACGAAGGAAGCCCCAAGAAATTCAGTCAAACGGACAAAAGGGTGTCTTTTTCGCCTACGGTGATGATGTCGCAGTGTTTCGATGAGATTAAAGCCAGACAGACACATTTGAAACCCGATCCGGGAAAATGTTATATCCGAGATACACAACAAAATCCTCCACCGCTTCCTCCTAAGTTATCTTCGTTGAAACGAAATCTATTTGTGCACGAGGTACCTGAACCTATTCCTTTGCTGCACAAGTCGCCGCAATGTGCGAATCGAAGTGATGTGACTGAAGAAATAGTAAATTCAGAAAGATAAAAATGAGTGTGTTGTAAATAGACGTAATGTGATTCAAAATGATTAATTAAGTTTGACCAATCTGGATTTATGTGCTGTGCACTGTTATTATTATAATTAGTGATTGTGATAAGCAAAACCCAAAGGATTTTTTTTTATTTTAAATAATTTAACCTGGACAAAGTGTAAGTTTGATTTGTTTTTGATAAATTTATCAATAAAAGAAGGTTTTTAACCTGTTGGAAATTAAGTTTTAAATTAATTATCAAATTTAAAGTTACGGAATCTAAACTTGGAGTGAGACTTGTTTGTATTACATTTACTGCGAAAGATCAAACGAGTTGAGAATTAAATGTTCGTTTTTTTTTGCTTTGTTTTTCTTTTGCTTTGTCTTCTAAATGCTAATTATAATTTCATTTAAGATGGTTGTTTATTTGTTTAACATTGGTCTCCGACTCAAGTCCGATGTCAGGAGGGAAAACCTGGAAATTTTGCTATTCCGGGGATTTTTAACGTGCAAAGGTAATCATCCAAACAACTAACTGCTTAAAGACCCTTTCGGAGGACTGCTACTTTCGATTGTTCCTTGTTCGAAACAAACCACTGACCTTACCTGAAATCGAACCGGAGTCTTGTTCAAACCCAGAGGCGAGTTCGTTAACTGTTAGGACACTCGCATGGTCTTTCACGGAGCAAATTGAATAATGTATAAGCAAGGATCAAATTGATAAAGGATACGAATGGACCTTATAAATAATTATTTAACCGATTTTACCAATATTTATACACTTTAAATTTTTATAACATTTTTTTAATGTTATGGAATTGAAATTTAAAAGTCGATATTGGGATTTATACTTTTTGGTGGGTTTTGTCAAATGTTTTGTATGCTTTATTCTTTTATATCCGATTTAAAATTATTTTTCGAGAGATTCAAAAACATCCTCTGAACAAAACATAAAATTGTCCGCTCTGTGGTCTAGTGTTAGCGCGCTCGCCTTTGGGTCTAAAAGACACAAGTTTAAGCCCCAGCAAATGTTGGTGGTTTGTTTCAGGCGAGGAAGAAGCGAGAGTGGCAGTCCTTTGAAGGGAACTTTAAGCTGTTGGCCTCGTGTTTGGATGACTACCCTTGCACGCTAAAACCCCTAAGGTTGGCAAAACTTTTATGAGGAGGACTCGCCTTCTGGCTTTGGTATTTAGCCAGAGTAGCAGAAATAAGTAAATAACGAATCAAAGTAGAATTTTCAAATTTAAAATTTAAAGATGAATAATTTGTAAAGCGCAATTGATCTTTGTGAACTAATATTAGTTTTTTTAATTGCTGTAAACCACTGTGGGATTATGTAAGTGACAAAATTATAAATTTTTCACGATTTTTTATAGTTTTGTTAAAATTCAATTTAAGCAACATTTATATTAAAATTTTTATTACATATTCATTACTTAGTTCATAAAGTAGTGGTATGCAAAAACGATTTCCAGTTGGTCGGAAATATGATGACATTCATTTCGGTTAGAGCGCAATTTCACAAGTACACATACATAAACATTAAACCGCTTTAGATCGACCAATTTAGCTGCCAAAAGCACTAAACCTTTTTTTCAAGGATACTGGTTTGGCACCCAAAATGCAAGCTGATTTTGAATTTTTAAATTAACAAT
>JAQFZU010002262.1:0-10161 GCA_034696185.1 Henia vesuviana | reverse complement strand
GGCATGATGTGATTGTGGCGCAATTTGGTCATGGAATCATGCGACCAAAACTGCTGGAAATTCACGTGCAAAATTGTGATTGCAGCCAATGGCATTAGATCATTGGATGATTTCTTTAGCCAATCACAGCATTGTTTTAACTTTTGACTGTTGTATCGTTTGTTTTTTATGAGAAAGAATGCCTGTTTCAGTTACGCAAATTTTACCTTGAGAAAACTCGAACGATTTTTTATGCGAAAACAGGCTTTACAGATCTAGAACGAGCTCAATTGTATATTTTACTAGTAAGCAATTAAGTGTTGTAATTTTAACTTTATGGTCTACAATATAAAGTTTTAATTAATTTAGAATTCAGGATATTGGTATGTCACTTAAGTTGGTTAGTTTGTTAGTTTCTAGCAAACTATTTGTGTACTAGATATTTTTTCGCACAATATTTTTGTATCTCAGTATTATAGTATACAATATTTTGGCCGGGATGTTTCGTCACTTTTTCTGGGCTGTAATCTACTCAAGATTCTTGTACTCATCAATTTAAACAATTTTTTAAAATCATTTATTGATAAATTTTGTATAATGCATTGGTCATAGCATTTTGCCAATAATACTTTTAAGAAAATTTAAGAGAACAGATTATGTTTAGATTTTTAGATCACTTATTTTAAAGATGTATGTGTAGCAAATGAGCTGCTCATACATGCAGTGGAGAGAAGGATCTGACTCTTTCACTGCTCTTTTACTTGCACGTTGTGTGAAACTATTTGAAATGCTCACTCTGGATCTGACCAAGATTACCTTGTCTTGGGTTTGTGCAGGATTTGCAGTTAGAAGTCAAAGCCCAGTCAAAAACAACCTGAAAGTTGAAACCAGATGAGTTGGTCTGAATTTGTCATCTTCCTCTCCATTAAGTGGCATTAAAGCCATTTTTTCCATCCAGTAATCATCTTGCTCAAATAATCCACAGTCTTTCTCTTGTAAAAGAAATTGATGCAATAATTAGTTATTCATTCCAATTGGGTCTCCGGTACTTTAGAATTGGTGCTAAGGTTATTGCTTTGCCCCATAAAACCAAAAATTCCGATTGACTGTTGATGTTTTAAGATAAAATCAAAATTTACGGTTTGCAAGAAAATATTTTCTATTTTTCTGCGAGGCGTAACCTTGTAAAGTATTAAAATTTTTAGCCTAGAGACAATATGGCTTTACTAATAAGGAATGTAAAAATCAATCATAGCAATACAGAAATTACAATTCATAGTAAGGAGCTTAATTATCAAACTTAACATAGTATTTAAAAATCTAAACCCTTAGAGTACAAATGTAAAAAATGGGACATAAACATGGGCATTTTGATATTCATATACAATGTGTTGAAATAAATTAATTTTGTTATAAAATTTTAAAAAGACTATACATGGCAATATAAGTATTGCCTTATACTTCTTAATAAAGAAAAATATTCAAAGGCTAGACTTACTCTGCAATTATTTTCTGTGATAAAAAAATTTGTGGGACTGTTGATTTGCAACAGCTGTTACACTCAACCGTATGCCTCATACATTGATAAACAGATTATATTTTTTAATATAAATATTTACTAGCTAGTTACCTGGCACTGCCCGACTTAAAGATTGTCAGCCTGTCATAATTGTTGCCTCACTTTTTGAAATAACCCCATATTTTAAAATATCTACACATACCCATATATACACCCATTTATCAGAAGTGGCTTACACTCTCCTATCTTACTCTTCCATCCAACCCTAAACTTAAACCTAACTAACCCTGAACTTAACCTTAAATCCTCACATTTTGAAATACTCCCACATTAAGAAAAATACCCATGGACATACTTCCACATTTTGAAAAAACCCCAGTTTGGAAAATCCCGATATTATGAAATACCTCCACTGGAAGTGGGGGATATGACCTGTTTAACCCATGGAGATTCTGAATTTGCAATCAGTTTTTCCCTATCATAAAACTTAAAAATTGAAAACTTGCAAGATATGTTGCGAACCCATTTTTAGAACCGGAAGTCATAGACCACCAGAAGTGTGTCATGTGACCTATTTGACCCATGGGGATTCCGAATATGCAATTTTCTATCATTTGTAGTTTTAACGCTAAAATATACACGGACTGACTGACATCTTGTATTATATGTATAGAGGATAGATATCTTATTTTTATATGCATATACATAAAGTTTTCATATTACATAATTTTGATGCCAGTTGTTAATATTATTTACTTACATATATATAGATATAATATAAACAGTTGGTGCTAAAGTGGTACAAGCTGCGTGGAAGATGCTAAAGAGCCACAATTTGGCCATGCCTGAATTGTACTCGGGCTAGAAATCAAAATCACCAGTCTTTAAAGACTAAAGTTTAAACAAATTTAAAATTTACTTGACAATAGTTGTTTCCATAAATTAAACGATTACCAGATACTTTTATTTAATTATTAAGGCAACTATTCACAATTAAATGTTAATAAACGTAATTTAGTTGGTTTAACCACACTACCAACTTTTAAAATTTTGTTAGTACGTAAATTGCAACTTCATTTATAGTAGCACAAGTTACGGTAGCCTTACACTGCTTGTATAGTGTAGCTGCATCAGTAAATTCGTCTTTTTTTGTTTTTGTGGTTTTAAAATGATTCACATTAGAACCTTTGAAACTATTTGTTTCAAATTATTCCTTAGTTTTTATTTTTAAATGTTATAAACCTACTGCTGAATTTGTGACATAAATCCTGCTGCACAAGAATGTACCAATAATTTGTTGCCATCATTTATAGTAAATATCTAAAGTAGTTTATTATAATATGGTCAATGTTATGAAGTTTTTAATTCAATCCCTAGCATGAAATAACAAATGATTGAATATAATACGAGTATTTCTTGTTGGATGTTTCTCTCAGGTCATATGAAAAATAGCTGAAAACCTTTAAGGCAAACAACAAATTTTTTTTATTTTTTTATTATATTTTTAATTATATATTAAATTGGTTTTATATTACATTCAGATAAGAATATTGTTATAATCACACTTTACTGCTAAAAAAACTGAGAATAGCCAACACTTCATTTCTTTCTGAGTAAAAATGGACTCAATCAAGAAGTTTAGGATTGTTTTGACCATAACTGACTTTTTCAATAAGGAGTTTAAGGTTGTTTGGCAAAATAGAATCATGCACAAAAGTTAAGGAAGAGAAGTGCAGGGTAGTTTGGGGTAAAATGTGGAATTGTCTAAATGGGGGGGCTTAAAATAGGGAGAAGAGAGGGTGTGACTTCATAACTCGTTTGATTAATTGATCATTAATGTTAAGGGGTGAATGATAGTTTTTTATTAAATTAAATTTTAATTTATTTTTACTGTAATTTTATTATTTTACAAATGGTGATAATGGGGTTGTGGTAGGGAGTTTCCATTATAATTTATAATTATATTTGATGCTATAGAATAGTATAAAACTCCAAATTTTATGCTGTATTTTAAAATAACAGCCAATCAAAGAAGGCTTCCTTACAAAAATAGATACGCCCAATTGAAAATGGCATACTTTAAGCTATGACACAATTATTACCAAAACCAAGATTTCAACCCAATATGATAAATATCAAAAGCCCTCTAAAACAGTAAGTAAGCTAACGTAAAGTTTAATACATTAACTACAATTCTAATTCAAATATAAATTATATTCGACTGTTACAATTTTTTTAATTACAATTTTATGGAGTAATACTACGCAACACATTATGTTGATTCATTACACTGTTACACCATTATTCATAATGCTGTAACAATGTAATTATTTATTACAAACTTATATAATTTCTTTGGTCGTTTATTTTCAATTGATAACAGAAGAATTGCAATTGGGAGTTCCATTTGCTTTCCTAGTAAAATCTGATAAAAGATCATGCACATATGAAAGCATTGGCGACACAAACGCGGGGCACGATTTGGTGAAAACTTATAAAATTTAATTATCTGCCATTGTGATCTTTTAGGCGTGCACGAAATCATGCACATTTAAACACAAATTTGCTATTCGAATAAATGTCTTCAGCTGTCAAGAAAGACATTTTAAAAAACTTGACTTAACAAGAAATCAAGACAAATTAGCTAATTTTGTTATTTACGATATTTAAAATTTGATTTTGCTTAATGAATAGATTTAAAATAATCTATAATCTAATAATTCAAAACAATGAATATTAGTGCTTAAAGTCTAAGCTATTTATTACATCTTGATTACTGACTCCATATGAACAAAGTGTGAAATGTGTAAGATAATTTTTAAAATTTAATATTTTGTGCTATTTTTTAAATTGTAACTTTGGTTGTTTCTCTTTTTCAGAAGAATGATTGACCTTTCATTAATATCAGTTACATTAAGTTAAATATATGTTAATTACTTTTAGTTTATGTAGTTGTTTGGATGTTAAGGTTACAAATGATTACTTTCCTCAATATGATATTTAGAATTGATTACTTTACTCAATATAATATTTAAAATTGATTACTTTATCCAAAGTGATGTTTTTAATGTTTTTCAATATTGGAGTAGTCTGATTATAATTGATTTTCATGGATTTGAAAAGTTGTCTAAAATAGGATTAAGAATAATTGAAACGTCATTTTTTGTATTAAATTGCAATTGTAGTTGTTTTAATTATATTTTACATTTATTTCATTCTTAAGTTAGTCAAACAAATTGTAATTTGTAAACAAAATTGTAAGCTTTGGCTTGTTTAAAACTGTATTTGTTATTGTGGTTTTTACGCGAGGGCTAGGGTTTGATGCCCAACGCACGATACTGCGATGGGTTCATCTTATTCTTTTTGGGATTCCATATAAAACTTATTTAGATCAATGAATATAAAAATATTCCTCTGTTTAGTTTTCTATTTTTATCATCACACTAAACTGAAAAATTTTGCAATTTTAAAATTTTTTAACTATGTGCTATTACAGTAAATGTATTTTCAATAATAATGTTAATGATGTAATATCGACTTTGTGTTTTTCTTAGCAACTCTATCTAGATAGTTTACTGTATTTGAGGAAAAATGTTTTGTGGTTGCGTTTTGAAGATACTGTGAACTGAAGGAATAAACGTTGATTGTGATGCATATTTCGATAAAGCAAATACAAAATTACTGCATTCCCTGCGTCATTCATAAACGTATTTTCTCGGCGCGATTATTTAAATTGTAAAATAAAATCTTAAAATTTGGTTTTTCTGAATTGTATTCAATAATCGTATTTGGTGTCAAATGCTAGTGGCATTATTCAAATAATTAGAGTGGGAAGGGAGACTGATTGTCAGCTTATTTTTTGCTAATTGCACCTATACAATATGAAATTTCTTTTCTTTCAATTGCATAACATTTGTTTTATTTTATTTGAAATTTCTATGAGACGAAGAAAAACACAAAGTTACGAAGCTCTGTTGGTCATATCGATTATCTCGTGAAAATCGACCGAGATTTTCCGAGATCATACAGAAATTTCCCAGGATGATTTTACTTACTTTCTAGGCACTTCTAAGGAAATTTTTGTTGGCAATCTGGAAAAAAAGTCATCTTGGGATAACTTTCGTGTGATCTCGGGAGAATGGGTAAATTTTCCTGGGCTGATCAACATCACGAACAGGGCTTCGTATAAAGTGGTTTATATTTTGAATAAACTTTAAATTTTGCTTCATTCTGCAATATTAAAATTTTACTTATATGTAAACGATGTTTTATTTTTTGTTTTTTTGTTGAATTACATTTAATGCTTAATTTTTGAATTAATTAAATTAAATTTATTTTTAAATTGTTGTTTAGTATCCATTATAATTTTTTTTATTGTATATTTTATTTGATTTGATTGAAGTATTTTTATTTTGTGAGATGAAAATGTTGTGAGATAATCACATTTCTTATTGGGTTATTTTTATTTTATTTACATGGAATATTTCGAACAAACTAAAAAATTCCCTAAAACCGATTGCGTAAAAACTTAGTTAAAAGATTAGACATACATTTTCGAATTGATAATTCATTCCTTGCAAATTGAATATTTTGATTTAGTTATGCATAATATTTGTGCAACAGTATAAATTATTATCATTTGACTGAAATATTTGTTTATTACTACTTATGTAAGGTTGATCGAGTTTTAGTTATGAAATATTTTGCTTGTTGAAATAATCCGTTCATATAAAAAACTACATTTATAATTTTGTGTGCAAATAGGCTTTGTGATCATACAATGACATATTTCATATGTAAATTTGTCTGCTTTTTATTCACACACAGTGGATATGGAGAAATCTGACCAAAATGGCATATTACATGAAATAATGTATTGATCGATAGTTATAAATGATATTTATCATTATCAAATGTAAGGTTATATTTATGAGATATAAACATGATATATAATATGTGATTTATGACATATATTCATTGAAATAAAACGTAAATCAAGATTAATTTGAATGAATTTTAATTTTATTATCATACTTTAGATATTGGTATATGAAAATAATACTTTTGATCGACTTTATTTGTTTTAATGTTGTTTAATATTATGTTTAAGTTTTTTATTTTAAATTTTAAAATTACAAAACGGAATTAATAAGGACCAAAAAATATGCGGGTTATGTGACATTGAATTGATTTCAACTTAATTACCACTGAGTTTCACAAATGAAAATAAACAACTTTATTAAGCAATAAAATAACTTGGTTAGTTGCTTAGTGTTAAATGTGAGTTTTGGGTAGCTATAAATATGGAAATTTTTTATGTTAATAGTGCTTAATATATTGCATTATTAGTCCACATGACTTGTACATTATATCAGTTTTGAGGTCTCAAATGCGTATTTAGTCTGCATTTTAGACTGTTGCTGAATAATTATTAATGCCAGTTTGTAGCTACTAAATTGCATTTTGTTTGTAGTTAATGAATAAGATTTTTTCTATGGTATTGGTAGACACCCATCATGGAACCTGACCTAATCAGATACAATAGTGATCGAAATAAATTGAAAATTAGTTTATTTTTAATATAAAGTTTTAGAATAACAAAAGGAATAATAGTAGTATTTTGTCAATTTTAATTATATCCACAAATGTTTTTCATTGCATTTATGATTTTTGCAAATTTTAGTTGGTTGATCATTAAGTGTTGTTTAATTAGGGGATTTTAGAAATGAGAGATTAAGGTGCTGAAGCCATTATTAAAATAGTTGTAATTGCCTGTAATATTGAACACCTTAGGATAAAGCAGTAAAACTTATTTCTTAAGACAATTATAATCTCAATAATTGGTGTTTAGGACGATTATGATTAATCGCTGAAACGATTTTGAATTTTAGTATGACTTAGAGTAATCATAATCGGAATAATCACTGCAGTGCCTACACTACTGTTAGCTTGTCCATATAGCTTGTCCATATTTGATTCTTGTTTTGAAAAGTATTTGCACTTGATCTCAATTATTGAGATCAAGTTAAATTGAGACCATGTTCAAGTTAGATAATGCGATGAGATATATCAGGAGGAATCATAGGTTCAGATCCATCTGATAATGACTTTATTCTAATTTATATTCTAATTTAGATTTTTATAATTTTTTTTATTTTATAATCTTTTTCATTTTATAATGTTTTTAATTTTATAATTTTTTTTCATTCTATATTTTTTTTTCTATTTTTATTAGAATTTTTTCTTATTGTTAAAATTATTTGTTTAATCTTTGTTTGTTAGGTTGGAAAAAAGCAGTAAGGTCTTTCGACAAAATAAAAATAAGATTTTATATTCTCATGTGAAAGGCAATTTATAACATGGTTTTTATAAAACCTTTATCTTAAAAAATTAGTTAAAAATTATTAAATTTAATTTTTTCTTATTTTCAAGAAAATTATTTATTTATCTCAGATCAGGTGGGCTCTCTGACAGCTTAGAGCATGGTTGGCCATAATGGCTTTGTTCATGAAGGTGATGCAAGCACAAAATCTTATGAAAATCTCTCAATTTCTATATAAACGGGAATTTGTCAACATTTATTATTTTATACTAATTTCTGTCAAGTTCTCTATGTGGCAGAAAACAATTGTATAATGGATTTCTACAAATGAATAAAAAATTTTATAAAACAATAAAAGTCGATCTCTATAAAATAGACCAGTGCAGATAATTTTTTATATATGACATGAGAATTTAAGTTATGGTATTTGTAATGAATATTGAATTGAAAACATTGCACGTAGTATTGTGCATTTTAAATGATATATTTAACGAATAATCACTGTTTTTTTCTATTGTTTCAGTTTTGAAAAGGGTTTTCAATTATTTTCAATCCAGTTTTCATTTTAAAAAAACCTTATTTTCAAACAAACAAAACTGTTGAAACAAATATTGAATGCACTGAATGTTTTTTGTGATTGGATGTGTGATTGTACTTAATCGACAATTCTGTCATGCATTTTGAATTGTATATCTGATAACATTTGTCATGCATATTGAATTGTATACCTGATAACATTATATTTAGATTTTAGAGAGTTAATATGGTTTTGTGTGTATTGAAGTGTTTGTATTAAAAGAGCTGAAGTGAAGAGATGCAGCGAAAGAGAAAGAAAAAGCGAAGGCAGTGAATGACTTTTTTCAAATTTGGGCCAATTCGTAAATTTGGATTAGTATCTGAGATTCAACAGACTACAAGGAATCTGCAAAGATCAATATCACAGACAGAATGTTAGAAAACTTACTTCAGGAATACCATTTATATACTGCACAACAATACTGAATTCTATGAAAACACTCAGGAATTTTTTCTATATTGAAAGATGTATTAATAACAAATTTTTGTAAACTTAATAAATGCCACTTGTAATCTAAATTACAATTAATATCATTACTGCCAAATAATTCACAATCATGGATATAGGAAGAAGAATTCTAATTCTAATTCATTGTAATTGTAATTTAATTCATTTGTTGTAGACTTAAGATGTATTTAATGTGGATTATCTTCTATTGTTTCAATGTTTGAGAGAAAATTAGAAATTTGTTAAATTATTTTAAATATTTGAATTCTTATTTGTAATAGAAAATTTGTGTACTTGTGAGTTATTTTTATTTTAATTTTAAAAGATAATCTTTTAAAAGTCAGTTATCAATTGCACGTAGAATCAAGTAGAGATTCTTCATTTAAATTATAAGAACTAAAATATTATAAGAGATTAAATAAAAATAATAGTTTGTAAATATTATAAAGCTTCCTAAGAATGGATTTTAAAAATGAATAAAGAAATGTATTTGTAAATACAATTTATGGAGCTGTGAATATATAATCATCTTAATTTATTTATATTCATTCATTTATAGTAATTTGAAGAATTCTAGCATGATGATGAACCATGTGTGTTTTTATCACAAGGCTTTTTAAAGTATTATTGTGCATTCTACATAATTTGTTAGATTAGATGTTAAAATAACATTACTGACATTAATTTTTGGTAAATCATTAATGTTCATTAATTTTCATTGGGCATATTATTACAAAATTGAATTTTTCTTTTGGTTTTGGATCACTTAGTGCTTTAAGTTACCAATAGATCTCATCAAAAGGCTCATCTGTATAAGATCGCGGTTAAGTTCCAAAGTTATGACTTTGTTTGGAGTAGTAAACAAGAGTTCATCGGTGGATTCTTGGCAGTACAGACATAACTTGGACACAAGCGGGGGGGGGGGTGTGAATATGACATTGAACAAAAATTTATACTTTTGTTAAGTGTTTTATTGTTTGGTTGTTTCATGTTTGTTACAATTTTTATACAATTTAAATTACTAAGTTCTAAACCACCCATTTGTGGTAGGCAAAGGCCAGTCACGAAAAAATTACTAAAATCTGTTAGCATAGTTGTTTAGAATTAATTGTTTAAAGTGTAATAGAGTATATTTGTAAGTTAATTGAATCACTTGAGTAGAATAAATGGCCAAAACTGTGTTAAATTTAATTTTTCTCCTTACTGAATAAATGGAAATTGTTAATGTTTAAAATTACAAAATGTTTGTTTATTAAACGTACATGCATTTGCTACAATCTCTCATGAGATCTTCTATCTGGTGTGTTAAATAATATA